>JAMQGT020007463.1:0-171518 GCA_024447675.2 Pterophyllum scalare | reverse complement strand
TCTGCTAAAAAGGATTCATAAATTATATAAATAACATTACTCTTATTTTTAAATAGAACATTCTTCTAGTTTATGTTCAGCAGAAGTAGTATGTCTAATGTGTTTTATTTCTAGATCAGTTGTGCAGAGTTTGCAGACAAAAGGGCAAAAAAATGGTTAAACCTGTAGAAGTAACATGTATATTTGCCTGTTGGAAGACGTATTCGAGAGACCTTGAATATGACTGTTCTGGTTCTTTGGCAGCTGTATTTTGTCAAGCTCCTGAGAGTTGTATTGCTCTTGAACTTGATTTTACTGAGAGATGTTGCAAATATTTTGCCCACTCCATTCACCCCTCAGCTAGCTGTGACAGGTGGCTGCCCCTCTCTGTGGCTCTGTGGACTCTGCAAATAAAATGGACATTTAATATCTGCAGATGAAGACTTTGTATTAGAATCCATTAAAGTCTCTGATTGGATTTCACCACCGAACCCCTGTCTAAAACAAAACATTATTCATAAAAGGCACAATATATTTTTGAATGGTGGTGTAATTATTTGGCAGCAAGGTGTAAATTCAAGATATTTGAATTGAGCACAAATTAAACCAGTAAAACTTCAACACAAACCTTCCAGCTGTGTTTCCAGGGCAGCAATGCGCTGGCAGTGGCTCTCACTGTCCTGCAGAGCTGAGCTCAGTTTACTCTGCAGATCGGTGGCCTTCTGCTGCTGAGCTGAAGCTTCTAGCTGCAACTGAGACACCCGTGCCGTCGCTGAAGCCAGATCCTCAGTTAGACGAACCTGAGGGAATTGGGGAACAGCGGGAGAGGTGAGAGGGGAAGATGTACTGGTGGCTGTCTACGTAAATAATAAAAGCCACAGAGACAGTGGATCAACATAGAAACAAGCCTGGATGAGTGGCTGCTGGTGCTAGCAGTGTGTCCCTGTGGGAGAAAAATGGTGAACGCTGATTGATGAAAAGGAAGCAGAAGGACAACAGAAGAAAAAAAAAAAGGTTAGTTGAGGTGCCAGTGAAGGATGATGGAAAGAGGATGATCCAACAGCTGCAGTCAGACTGGAATCAAATAGGAAGTTCTCGGTTTTTTCTGGTCTGCAATGCAGTGTTCACTGACTAGTTTGGTGGAAATGATGGGTTACTGTGTCAGGAAGTTATCTGCCGTGCTCTCTTCCTGCATAACTACAAAACTATTTTTGGCAGAAAGAGCAGGCTTCTCTCTTCCTGTATTTTAATCACCAATCATAGTTCTGGACTTTTTCTTATTTTGCAGATTCTAGCTGATCCCAGTCTGGTGGCACGACACAGAGAAAACAGGCTCACCTGGCCGGAGCCCAGGTCCTGAGGCAGAGGATGCTGAGAAGAGAGAGCAGTGAATAGTAGATTTTCCTCAGAGCAGCACAGAAGCTTTTGGCAAAGAGTGGAATCAGCAAACCAACAGTAAATTATTAACCAAGTTAAAACCACACACAAATTGATGGTGAGAACAAAAAGCGTATACCATATACAACATGAGCATATTTATAAGTCCGACTGAATTCCACAGGACTAATTTTAAAATTGAATAAATACAGTCCATTGTTACTGAACCTCACACCAGACTAATAAAATATATGTGCAATTAAATTACAAAAATTACAAAATAGACAAAATTACATTCCATGGAAATTAATCAGTGCCTCCCTCTTGAACTTTCTGCAGATTTGGTAGTATTTGGTTATATTTTTGGTTTTACATTAACTAGTATAGTCCATTCTTCCAGAGGTACTTCACAGTAAAAAAAATTTAAACTATAAACCAACTGATTTAACTCTTGTAAGTTAGATCAGGACAGTTCATTGTACCTTTTGCTAACCTCCTACTTTATTTTTTTTTCCCGTTATCACACATTGGTTTAGACTTGCCGTTTTTCATGGCAGTAAAAATTAGGACTTGGCAACCTGTGGTGTGCATTAATCTGTCAGTCAGTCAGAGGCAGACATTCGAGAGACAACAAATGACACACATTCTAAAGATCAAATACAAACAAGTTACCACCACATCAAATAAAAAAAGTCACAAATAAAATGTAAAGCATTTTATGATGATATACAAAATAGCAGTAAATACTGATCCATGATGACTCCTCAAGAAACTTAATTTTTCAGACTTTATTTTTATTTGTTCATAGTGCAGGCTCTAATAATACAATAGTGTCTTTCCTCATATGTCTTCTCTGCGTCACCGTTTAATAAAGAGAAGAAATGTCAACACAGTTATACTGGGGGAAAAAAAGTATGGCCTTTTCCACTTTGAGGCCTAAATGATTTATGAATAAGGGAAAATAATCATAGAAAAAGGTAAATATTCCAAAGGTGAGAATCAAAAATGAAACATTTCACTTTAATTCTTAAGTCTGAATGACATTATAAACCTATTAACCATTAAATAACCATTAAATCATAATTGTGAAAACCCATACCCACCTTGGTACTGCAGCCACAAATGAGCGAGCAAATTATGTCAATATGCTCCATATGATAAGTTGAGGTCCAACATAAACTAACTTCCGTTAACTTTTTGGTCTTTTGACTAAAAAGGAAGCCTGTTACCACTGTACGATTGTTACAATACAGACAATCAGTGGCCTTACTTGTTCCATTAAAGACCAAAGAACACTCACCTTGTCCTGCTCAGCCTGCAGCAATCTCGCCTGGTTCTGTTCACTGGATGACTTAAGGGAGTCATTCCTCTGCTCCAGCATCACGTGACTCTGCTCCATGTACCTGAAAAACCACACCACCCCCACATATTGGCTTTTAAAAAATAAAAAGTAAAATATGAAGTTTTCCCTATCTAACAAGGGTGAGCAATCCTTTTACAAAATCCTGGATCCAGATTGTTATTCGGATCACCACCAAAATGTAATCGCTCCTTGTACCACCCACAAAAACTACAAAACCTTACATCAAAATCTGTTTATAATTTTCCTTGTTATCCTGCTAACAGATAAACACGACTGAAAACAGAACCTCCCTCCACCTGGGGAAGTAATGAACTGTTAGAGATAGTGTCAAACTCTGCTGAAATTCTGCTTCACTGATACTCACTGATCTCAACAAAGAAATTAAATCTGTTATAAACATGTTACTAAATACAAGACAGCCCCCAATTCTTAAAGCCAGAGGCATACAGCCTGCCTGACCAGGAAGCTGGAGACCCTTGTGGATGCAGTGGTGGAAGGGATGTTTAGCAGGTTTGGGGCGCCAGAAGCAATCCATATGGACCAGGGCAGGAACTTTGAGTCCCGTGTGTTTGTGGCCATATGAGAGCCCAATTTGGCTCACACAAGACCCGTACGACACCCCTCCATCCACAGAGTGATGGACTGGTTGAAAGATTTAACCGCACACTGGCTGGGCAGCTAGTGATAGTAACGGCTAAACACCAGCGTGACTGGGATGCCTACATTCCCTTGGTCCTCATGGCGTATCGTTCAGCAGCCCAAGACTCCACTTCTTGCTCCCCTGCCCTCCTGATATTGGGCAGGGAGATTCGGACTCCTGCAGAGATGATGATGGTGGGCAGATCCCCTGACACTGCTGGAGTCCCACCAGGACCTGACTATGCAAGGAAGCTTCAGGATCGCATGGAGTCTGCACATGACTTTGCAAGGGGGAAACTGTTGAGTGCAGGGGCAAGGCCAAAGAGGAACTATGACATACACACCAGGGGCCGACATTTCAATGTTGGAGAATTGGTCTGGGTGTATAGTCCTCAGAGGAAGAAGGGTAGGTGCCCCAAACTGGACAGTGATTGGATTGGGCCCTTGTAAGATTCTGGAGCGCTTAGGGGAGGTGGTGTACAGGGTCCAATTACCCCCAAGGGGATGGAAGGTCACCCTACACCGTGACAGACTGGCTCCCTATCAGGGCACAGCTTCTTCCCTGGGGCAACTTAGTGGATCACAGGCAGACCCAGAATCTACAGGTTCTCCCACCAACAATGTGGCCTCACCTGATTCCCCTGTTTCAAACCCACATCGTAAGCCCTGTGTCTCCTGGGCCAGTGGCCCCCTCTGATGCAGTCCTGTTGCCTCCTTGCCTGGGCTCTTCTCCATCCCTGCCTGCTCCTTCCTCTGGATGCTCTCGTCCTAGGAGACTTCACAGGCTGCCTGGTCATCTGAGAGACTTTATCTGCCCCTCATGGGCGAGGGACTTTGAGGGGCCAGGGTAGTGTAACAGACTGGGTTATAAGTTCTTGATCTGTTAACGTTATAGTGTTCAGAATTTCTACTTAGTTAAGGCAGAGGCACTCTTACACTGCAGCAATAGGATTAACTGAGTGCCCTTAAATGTGTAATGACTTAGAGGCTACAAAGCTTGTCAATCATTCTGGTTACCAATGCCACAGAGAGTCTACAAGAGAACATGCTGGTGGTTGGCAGAGTGCATTGGTGGGGTGGGAGTGTGGGCTGGTGCCCGCACATGCTAGAGCGAGAGAGAGAGAGATGGCTGAAGAGGATTGCAGTAGTTTTTATGAACAGTTCTGTTGTTTTTGGTGTTGGCTACGGCCTACAGTAGCCTGTGTTTGGTTCCGAAAAAACAGCAAGTAAGCTGTCACAAGCTTTCGCTGTGGTCTGTTTGAGGGACACTACAGTATTGTTTTGATGCGTTGCACTTTTGCACAATGCGCCACACTTTTAAGTCACAATTTATTCGTTTTTCAGATGTTATTTTCTCATATTCAATGATGCGTGAACATCGTTTTCATATTCTTCGTTGTTTGGAGTATAACGTGCAGTGTTCATAATGCGCGATGCGCAGTGCTGTACAGTTAAGCAGCATTTGAAGTGGAATTCATCATAGAAGAATGCGATTAATGGTTTCAAATGCCTTTGTTTAGACAGCTTTTGACATTGTCCATTTAACAGGCAAAAAAATTTATTTTATATATGAGTGTTTTTTAGTTTTAGACTAGTCGGTTAGTCTAATTTTTTTCCCCTTGGTTAGTCAACTATTAAATTAGTCGCCAGGAATATCCCTAATTGATAGTACTGGTTGATAATCAAAGTGGTTCACTTGGCCATTTAACTGTTCTCTGATAATACATTACCAGTATTTTATCATTAAGGTAGGAGGAGTGTATGTAATAATAAAATGCTAACATTAACCCGGCAGTATCGTCTACAATAATATCGCAATTGCCTTGCTAACGATGTGCGAGCTGACATTATCGAGTATGCTAATGACTGGGGGAAAACAACAATCAAAACCCCTCGGCTTCACACATTCACTATTTTATGATTTAGTATAGGCTGCTGCATGTGACATTGAAAGTGCCCATACTGTGCGCTAGCGTAGCTGCCTAAACAACACACCTAAAGCTGGAAATGAGTGAACAGACTGCGTCAGGGGATAAAAAAATTCAGACATTGCCAGCCTCGCAGTCTGCCACCTTAGATTAAATTCTAAGGCGATGATGTGGTTTGGATTTGAAAAGACTGACATTGATCAAAAGATGGTAGTTTGCAGACTTTGTAAGAAAATGGATAGCTCAACTACTAACCTGTTTCATCATCGAGTATGAGGAATATAAAGATTTGGAACCTGCTCTCCAAGATAAACCTAAATTATCTAAGGTGTCTGGCAAAACACACACTCAGCAAACTTAAGAGGAAGATAATGAATACATGAATGGATGTTAATATCCTTTAAGATAAAGTAGGTATTTTACAATAATTGCGTCATAATAACCTAGCAACGTTCTCGGAGCTCACCTGTTTGGAGTCTCCGATAATACACTGAAGCGATCTACCAAAAAGTGGGTTTCTAATCAGATGATGGTGTGTATTTTCTGTTTTTTTTTTTTTTTTTTGCTATAACAAGTGATTGCTTGGGAAAAAGTCACCTAAGTTTTTCTGTTTACATTTTTCAAGCCCAGGACACTCTTGAAAAAGAGATTTTAATCTCAATGTGTTTTTTCTGGTTAAATAATTGCTAAATAAAATAAAATAAAAATAAAAGTTAACATATCCAAAACATTGATTTACATCTTCCATTTTACTAGCTTGCACTTCTTTTACAAACACATTTTTAAATAATGCAAAATATAATTTATTATTATTAAAAAAAATTACAGAAAAAATCGAGATATAATTTTTTGTCGATATCGCACACCCCTACCTCGCAGCAAATATCATCAGTCCGGCCATCTGTAATGTTAACAGTTATTTCAGCAGCATGATTTTTTTCCCCCTAAGGCCCAAATTGAGTCAGAAAAGTTGAACAGCAGCTGAACTGAAGCAGTCTGAGTCGACTTCACCGTCTCTGTTAGATCACCAATGAAAAGACAGCGCCTTGTCCCCGATGCTAAGCCCTATCTCATTGATGTCTTTTTGTGCTAAGAATCTTGCAGTGATTTCACCATTTTTTTCCCCACATTATCTTAAAAATAGTGATGTCGATAGTGTTGTTTGTATTTCTCTAATCTTTATTTAAAAAGTATCACGTTTTCTCATATCGCGACCTCACAGCAAGAACATGAAACACTAAGGTATTTCACCGGTTTGTTGAAAACCTTAACATCCGGTCTGGGACAAGAAAATCACAGGTGTGAGGCTGATTTTGAGTCATGAGTTGACTTTAACCCCCTGTTATCAGGTTTCAGGTAGGATGAAAACTCTGTTTCTGGTTTTATTTGAACTCAGACGACCTGCGTGGAGAAGACGGGGAACGATGAAAAGATGCTCATCAAGGTGTTTCGTTGTCTGGGCAGCTGGTTCAACCTGGGTGTCCTCGACAGCAACTTCATGGCGAGCAACCAACTGCTCATGGTGCTCTTCCAGGTCCTGGTGAGTGTGAGGTTTGCGGCTTCAGAGCCCATTGGTGATGTTAGCAATGTGACAGACACGTGCGCCTCTGTCTTCATTGTTCAGATGCAAACGTGTGAATATTTTAATGTCATCTCAAACTGTCTATACAGCAGAGGGATGAAACATCCACCAACCTCCACGAGGCATCCTCTGACTGCGTCTGCTCAGCACTCTACGCCATAGAAAATGTGGACACCAACATGGCATTGGCACTGCAACTCTTCCAGGGCGTCCTGACGCTGGAGACGGCCTATCACATGGCAGTGGCCAGAGAGGATCTGGACAAGTGAGGACACAGGAAGCTGGTTCTCATTGTGGAATTTGTTTGTTGTTTGCATATTGTCCGTTACATGCATGTCCGATCCCCATCCTCAGAGTGCTGAACTACTGCAGGATCTTCACTGAGCTCTGTGAGACCTTCCTTGAGACCACTGTCAGGACTCCGGGACAGGGCATGGGAGACCTGAGAACTCTGGAGCTGCTGTTGATCTGTGCTGGACATCCTCAGTATGAGGTACGAACATGCCTACATCACCCCCAGAATGATATATAAAACTCTTGCCTGCTCTGATCCAGAGGTTGGAGATCTGTTGGTGTTTCTGGTCTGTGTTCTGGTTTTGTTTGTGTGATTGTGGTCTCTTTGTTCCAGGTGGTGGAGATCTCCTTTAATTTCTGGTATCGCCTTGGAGAACATCTGTACAAAATAAATGACCCTGCTCTGCACGCCATCTTCAGACCGTACATCCAGAGGCTGCTGCACTGTTTGGCCCGGCACTGCCAGCTCGATCCAGATCACGTAAGAACCAGAACCATCTCATATTAGCACCTGTAAGGAATAACATGTCTGATACTGCAGAATTATCCATGCAGATGTTCCTCAAAGATGAAATTATAATCAGTGAGCATTAGGATGGTTTCATGCTGACAAAGAGCACTTCACTTGACGTGTGGTGTTTGCTTTGAGAGTGTTGATGGAGAAGGTCAGAAGGAGCTTCACTGTGTGTTGAGACAGGAATTGTGGTACTGCATGAGGAAGTCAGGAGGACACAGAAGGATGTAAGGATGGTGCAAGACATGAATGAGAACAGAGACACATTGGTGAGGTTTTCAGTAGGAGTGACAGATGGGTTGAAAGGTGGAGGTTGGATTACATCAAGGATCTGCTCTGAGCCCCTTCTGGTTTGTGATGGTGATTTCAATAGCTGGAGTCAACCATCCAAAGCAATCAACACATCAGAAAAGAAGTGAAGAAGAGAGTCCAAGAAGGATGGAGCAGGTGGAGTGTCAGGGTGATTTGTGGCAGAAGCATAGCAGCAAGAGGGAAAGGGAAGGTTTACAAGGTGGTAGTGAGACCTGCTGTGATGTATGGTTTGGAGACGGTGGCACTGACAAAACTAGAAGGGCACTGAATAAAGAGCATACCTTGCCCACCCCAAATTTTCTATGTGCCAATGCTATGTAGGGTTGCAATGGTGTGAGATTTTCACGGTATAATAATACAGATATCGCGGTATCAGAGTTATCGTATTTCACATATATTATAAGTTACACTGACCCTTAAAGAAATGACAACAAAAGTTTTTTGTTTAACAAATTATTTTATTGTACTTGGAACCATTTTTAACGACAGTTTTGTTTAAAATGTCTCCTTTAAAAAAAAAAAAAAAGGGCACCAAATGATTGCTAGTGCTATGACAGCCCCTGCTAGCAAACTGTGGTTATAGTGATCGTTCTGGTGGCTAAAGCTGATGTAAAGAACAAAATAACAGCTGACCTTCTCCGCACAGCAAGCAAAACGTGCGTGTACAGCCACACATGCACACTCACAACACAGAACAATGGAGGTGTGGAAAAACTTGTCAGCGATGATCCACTCGTGTTAAATCATGCATGAAATTTTCATTTGATCTTCGCTTTTCCTCTTACTTGGCGTCCCATTTATGCAGCTTGTCATTTTGAGTTCTGTAGCCTGTGAAACCAAGCACGTGCACAACCGTAGGGAGATCAAACGTGCACATTGTGAACTGTCCGTGCTCTGTGGTAGATTGCAAATAGCAGTGACAGGCGCAAGCAGCGATCTAGCCGGGGCGGAGTCCGCGGGGCCGCCTCCTGTTTGCTAAATGCAGTGACAGCAGGGCTCCGAAAGTGAAGCGGTGAAATCCTCAGCCCGGTGTGAGGGCATCTCAGTCCGGCGCAGCGCCTGGTGATCAACCGCTAGCTCGAACACTGTATATATTGTAGGGTCTTTACCCACAATACAAAGCGCCTTGAGGCGACTGTTTGTTGTGATTTGGCGCTATATAAATAAAACTGAACTGAATTGAATTGAATATATACACACACATACACACACACTTTATATGTACTCTTAGAATCAAACATCCTGCATTTAAAATGTTCAGTAAAATTATGTATCACCATAAAAACATTTAATATCTGAGAAACTGAGCCTGGGTCAGTGTCTGATCAACTACTGTTGCTTTATAACACGTGTTAAACTGCTAAGTTAGTGGGAAATAACCAGATGCTGCAGACAGAGGGGATTA
Source organism: Pterophyllum scalare (assembly GCA_024447675.2). Classification (NCBI taxonomy): domain Eukaryota; kingdom Metazoa; phylum Chordata; class Actinopteri; order Cichliformes; family Cichlidae; genus Pterophyllum; species Pterophyllum scalare. The sequence goes on along the minus strand of JAMQGT020007463.1, from coordinate 162,125 downwards.
TTTCTGACATGATCCTCATAATACAGATTTCACTCTTAAGGCTTTCATGCCAAGCCTAATTTAAAGTGAACGCTGGTAAATATGCTGTCTTTCACATTAAGTCCGGAAAGGCCCTTAACATGGACATGCGCCTCCACCACAGCACGAGCTTCACGGCCACGGGCACCGGCGTGTCTATAGTTCGGATGACTCAGCACTTTTGCTGGTGGTTAGCGTGTGGACTGAGCATGAGGAAACATAGACGGGGTTTATAGTCAACATTTCACACATTTTTGTTAGAGAGACAGGTATTAACGAGATAGTAAGTAAGTAAGTAAATTTTATTTATTTAGCACTTTTCACAGACAGTAGTCACAAAGCGCTGTAGATGCAAAAAAAAATAAACTAATTAAACACCATAATATCTTAAAAAAAAAAAAAAAAACAGTAATGTAAGACTAAAATAATTAAACTCTACAATAGCTAAAACTAAAAGGCAATAAAAATTCTCAGCAGAAGGCCTTTTTAAAAAGAAAAGTTTTTAACTGCTTTTTAAAAGAATCCACAGAGACAACCGAGCGTAGGTGTAGAGGTAGACTGTTCCACAGCCTTTGTGCCACTGACTGAAAGGCTCTGTCCCCCTTAGTCTTTGGTTGTGTGCGGGGAACAACTAACAAATTCTGAGAACGAAGACAGCGAGAAGCTGGGAAATATAATCTGGAGCCTCGCCGTTTAATGCTCTGTATGTGAAAACGAGAATTTTAAAATGAATCCTAAAATCGATTGGGAGCCAATGTAAGGAATGTAAAATCGGAGTAATGTGAGCTTGCTTGCTAGAATTTGTTAATAATCTGGCTCTAACTCTGGAGATTATCCATAACAGATTTGATCGCCAGTAGCGAATGGCGATCATATGTCTGTATGGAGATGACACCGGACGAAAAAGTAACAAAAACACTAATAAAACATAAAATAAACAAACAAAGTTAGAAAGGCAAAGCTTAGATGGTTGGGACACATGCAGGATGGATAGTGGATATACCGGACAAAAGATGTTAAAGATGGAGCTGCCAGGCGGTAGGAAAAGAGAAGACAACAGAGGAGGTTCGTGGATGTAGTGAAGGAGGACATGCAGATGGTTAGGGTGGAGAATGCCAAGATAGGATGAGGTGGACACCCCAAAAAGGAGCAGCCAAAAAACGATGATTATGATTACTGAATAACCTGCACAGCAGGGGTGTAACGGTACAAAATTCCACAGTTTGATTAATTTTGGTTCAGTTCATTTGCATATATAAAATTGTTTCTGGATCAAATGATGATTTATGTGACTAAAACGAACAAACTTAAAACTTATTTATTCCTTGCAAACAATAACAAAAAATGACTTCCAATAAACATAATGGACCGTAAAAGACAGTGATCAACTGATCAGTTAATTTTTTTTACAGATCACCTGAGAGGTGTGTTATTGTTTCACTACTAAAACTCAATGCAACACAACATTCCTCTGAAATAAAGGTGACAAAAATCCTCTTCTGAGATTCATATGAATAAATTTAATCAGTATCTACATATCACCTTTTTATCACCTCAAGCTCATTTATTCCTTTCAGCAGATCACACCTGTGATCCTGTTTACAGACAGCTGAGAGGAGCTAGCTAGTCAACAGCAGCTGGTTATAAGCTAATGCCCTAAAAATCACTTTCACACTCTCACATCATATGAGAGTTTATTTGCCAAGTGTCCAAGTCGTCCACAATATTAGATCCACCTCGAAGAATGTTTTAGCAGCCTGGGCTAACAGCAGCTAATAGCAGCCACATCAGTGATGCTTACTAAAGTAGCAATGTTTACCAACAGAGAAGTCCTGGAAATCCTAAACAACTGATAAACACCGGCCAGAGCATGAAGTGTTGATATTATGTCAAAATATAGTTTGTACAAAAAAATGTTTTTTATGCACAAACAGTAGAAAGATGCCTGCTGGCCACACGTGCTGATTTTTGGTACAATAACCATGTGATTCGTTCAGTTCAGTTCACCAAACCATGGCTTCTATACCACAGTTAACCTTGGTTAAACACTGTGAACCGTTACACCTGTACTGCACAAGTGCTCTCAAAGGATAAAAGCAATTATAATGTTTACTGTAAGTGATCAATAATCATTGAGGTTTGAATCTGGAAATCAGTATCACAAAGTAAAGACTAAAACATCACCTATCCGTATCTGAGGTGCTTCAGGTGTCCAGGTCACATAATCTTCAGTATGAATTTTTTTCGTACACAGGAGGGAATCCCAGAGGACACAGATGACTTTGGCGAGTTCCGGATGAGGGTGTCCGATCTTGTTAAAGACGTCATCTTTCTGGTTGGCTCCATGGAGTGTTTCGCTCAGGTAACTTTAATCCTTAGGTGGTTTCAGGCTGACGGTCGGTGTCTTTCGCCTTTATTTTATTTTTTTTATATAAACATCACTTCCTATCTGAAGGTCCTTTCTGTCCTCAGCTATATTCTACGCTGAAGGACGGGAACCCTCCATGGGAGGTGACAGAAGCTGTCCTCTTCATCATGGCTTCTATTGCAAAGAGCGTCGACCCGTGAGTATCTGCATCACCCTCACAGGAAGTTTCCTCAAAGACATTCAGCAGTTAAAAGTTTGCCCTCCATGTTGGATTTCAGAGAAAACAACCCAACCCTGACAGAGGTGCTGCAGCAGATCGTGTTGCTCCCTGAAAGCGTCCACATGGCAGTGAGATACACAAGCATCGAGCTGGTTGGAGAGATGAGTGAGGTTGTGGACAGGAACCCCAGATTTCTTGGTATGAAAGAATAATCTGAGCGATAGCCACGTGCTGATGGTGGTCGGAGCAGTGTCATTACAGACTGCAGTCAGCCATGTTTTAATTTTTTCTTCCTCACGTTTCACAGCTCAGCATTTGTGTCTGAACATGTTTGTTAATCTCGTTTGTGTACTTCCTGTCAGACCCCGTGTTGAACTACCTGATGAAAGGTTTGCGAGAGAAACCACTGGCATCTGCAGCAGCAAAGGCGATCCACAACATCTGCTCCGTGTGCAGAGACCACATGGCCCAACACTTCCATGGGCTGCTGGACATCGCTCGCTCGCTTGACTCCTTCGCACTGTCCACAGAGGCTGCTGTCGGCCTGCTCAAAGGTACCTGCACTGACCTCATCACATGCCTGCTGTGACATCATTAGGTACCTTTGGTCACATGTGATTGGTAGAAAGTTGAAACAGGCAGGACTGGAGCTGTGACAAAGGTTTATTCTTCTGAATGATGTGAAAGGAAGAGGATGACAGTGCAGTATGTTTCTGTGTAAACACAGTGTACCTGTTACCTGTACAGGTACAGCTCTGGTTCTGGCTCGACTTCCTCTGGAGAAGATTGCAGAGTGTCTGAGTGACCTGTGTGCTGTTCAGGTCATGGCTCTGAAGAAGGTCAGAGGATGTTTGTTTGTTTGTTTATCTTTGTGTTTGTTGTGTTGTTTACCCATTTAAGTGTTTTGTTTTTTCAGCTTCTGGCTGAGCAGTCCACAAACGGTAAATCAGCTGATCCAACCGTGTGGCTGGACAGGTTGGCTGTGATCTTCAGGTGAGTTCACCTGTTCATTTACCTGCAGTGAAATTTTATTGGAACAGCTGACAGCAAACATGTCATCTCTCTGCAGACACACAAACCCGATTGTGGAGAACGGACAGACTCACCCCTGTCAGAAAGTCATCCAGGAGGTAACACACCTGCACTCCTCTCCTCACCTGGAAGTCTGATTTGAATAGAATGATTTGAATAGATGTGAAAGATACCTGTGGTCATGTGACTCACCTGCAGATCTGGCCCGTGCTGTCAGAGACTCTGAACACTCACCAGGCTGATAACCGGATCGTGGAGCGCTGCTGCCGCTGTCTCAGGTTTGCCGTACGCTGTGTTGGGAAAGGCTCCGCCTCCCTGCTACAGCCGCTTGTCACACAGGTGAGATTTCCTTTCTGAGAGGACTAATGTTTGGCTCATCAACCGTTGTGGGTGCAACAAACTCTGAGTTTAAAAATAAACTGAGTTTTTGCTTCCAGAACAGCTAATCAGAGTCAGTTCAGTCAGTTCTGAGTACCTTCACACTGAGTTACTGAAAGAAAGCCATCATCAGTGGAGCTCCAATTCCAGGATTCACCATGACAATTGGTAAATGAAGAGCAGAGCTTGTCTTTGAATCCAGAGGAGCAGGGATATGAACAAGTGTCAGTGCTGACCATGATATTTATTTTAGAAACAGGAGGGGAGAAAAGACCAGCACAGACTGAATGAAGTTGATTCTGTTTATTTGTTTAGACTCTCTCTGATCTTTCTCAGTTAACTTCAGTAGTTACTTCCTCCAAATCATCAACATGTTTATTAGATTCCATTCCTACTAGACTGTTCAAAGAAGTCTTTCCAATTATTGATGCTTCAGTCTTAAATATGATCAATCTGTCTTTATTAGTTGGTTATGTACCACAGGCTTATAAGGTGGGAGTAATTAAACTGTTACTTAAAAAGCCATCACTGACCCAGCTGTCTTAGCTGTCTCCTTGAAAGAGCAACTGTATTAAGGTGGCTATAGCTCAGGAGGTAGAGCAGGTCACCTACCAATTGGAAGGTTGGCAGTTTGATTCCTGGCTGCTCTGGGCTGCATGCCAAAGTATCCTTGGGCAAGATACTGAACCCCAAGTTACTCTCCGACACAAGTATGATTGCGTGTGAATGTTAGACAGTAAGCACTTAGCTTAGATACATATGGAAGTGCTTGTATGAATGGGTGAATGCAAACGTGTTGTATAAGTGCTTTGAATGCTCAGTTAGAGTAGAAAAGCGTTATATAAAAACAAGTCCATTTAAAAGCTAACTGATTATCTGCAGAGGAACGGTTTATTTGAAGAGTTTCAGTCAGGTTTCAGAATTCATCACAGTACATACAGTGGCTTGCAAAAGTATTCATACCCCTTGAACTTTTCCATATTTTGTCACATTACAACCTCAGTTGGAAAAGGGGTTTAGAGGGAGAGCCTTGTCTCCTCGTTAGAGGGTGAGGGCCTACTGCAGTATTACTGTCTATATTACTGTCTGCTGACTTTGTGCCCTGACATAACCCCTTAAAATAGGTGCCTTAAAACATTTTTTTTTTTTTGTGTGTGTGTGTATGTGTATTAATTTTAGTCTGATTTCAATCATTTCAGACCCCGTTAGTCTTTCAGCAGCCTATCCCTTTCAGACAACAAGCAGCTCACCATCTTTGTGTTTGCCCTTTACGCTCAGTCCTTGTCTTGTCTCTGAAAAACTTGCAGTTTTTCTTGATAGCTGGTCACTCTTGACTTGTCAGCCCTGGTCCTGGTCTTGACAGTGCTCCATGATAATTGCTTGATCTGCTCCAAAATCGAAGTCGGGCTTGGAGTGGACACCACCATGACAGGGAATCCTCTTTTGATCATGTCCCTTGTCCTTTCCTCCGCGGTTCCGTACAGCATAGGTCCACTCTCATAGTAGACTCTTAACTTCGCCAGGAATGGGGTTTGAAAGCGTTGTCATGCAGATGATGCCCAGCTTTATCTATCCATGAAGCCAGAGGACACACTTCAATTAGTTAAACTGCAGGAATGTCTTAAAGACATAAAGGCCTGGATGACCTCTAATTTCCTGCTTCTAAATTCAGATCAAACTGAAGTTCTTGTACTCGGCCCCACAAATCTTAGAAACATGGTGTCAAACCAGATACTTACTCTGGATGGCATTACTTTGGCCTCCAGTAACACTGTCAGAAATCTGGGAGTCATTTTTGACCAGGATATGTCCTTTAATGCACATATTAAACAAATATGTAGGACCGCTTTTTTACATTTGCGCAATATTTATAAAATTAGAAACATCCTTTCTCAGACTGATGCTGAAAAGTTAATCCATGCATTTATTACTTCTAGGCTGGACTACTGTAATTCATTATTATCAGGCTGTCCTAAAAGCTCCCTGAAAAGCCTTCAGCTGATCCAAAATGCTGCAGCTAGAGTACTGACAGGGACTAGAAAGAGAGAGCATATTTCTCCCATATTGGCTTCTCTTCATTGGCTCCCTGTTAAATCTAGAGTAGAATTTAAAATCCTTCTCCTAACATACAAGGTCTTGAATAAACAAGCTTTCCTTTTTGGTCAAGCTTGTAGTTAGGGCTGGTTCAGGTGACCCCCAACCCTCCCTTACTTATGCTGCAATAGGCCTAGGCTTCTGGGGGGTTCCCATGACATGAAGTGTTTTTTTTTCATTCACTCACTTCATTCATTCTTTTCACTCTGTTTATACCCCACTCTGCATTTAATCATTAGTTATTATTAATCTGTGGTCTCTTCCACATTGTGTCTTTTGGCCTGTCTCTCTTCCTTCACCCTCAGCCAGTTGCTCCCCTCACTCCCTGAGCCTGATTCTGTGCGGCCGTTTCCTCCTCTTAACGGGGATTTGTTCCTTCCCACTATTGCAAAGTTATTCCTCATAGGAGATGTCATTTGGATTGTTGAGTTGTTCTGTATTATTTCAGGGTCTTTACCTTACAATATAAAGTGTTTTGGGCGACTGTTGTGATATGGGGCTATATTAGTAAAAATGAATCAAATTAACTTAGAGGAGCCACCTTGACAGGTCACTCTTTGAGGATGCCAGTGTTCACTTTTTGGACCAGGAAGACAGATGGTTTGAAAGGAGAGTAAAAGAAACCATCTATGTCCACTGTGAACAACCGTCTCCTCAATTTGTCATCAATTTTTGCGGCCATGTCCAGGGAGGTTCTCTGAATAATATTAGCAGTTGTAGTCACAGGAATGTGAAGCTGCTTGGACGTGGGCTTGTAGCTTTTACCTTTAACATGTTTGTCAATTATTGTCTTTCTCATCTTCTGAGACGGTTCTCTGCTTAGTTTTCTGTGGTCCATGTTCAGTTCACACACAATGATACCGAACAGAACAGTGATGGCTTTTCGTGGCAATGAAACCGAATGTCAGTCAGCAGGTTCAGGAGCAGCAGGAGGGGAGGAGACCGAGAGAACACCTGCCAGCTAGCAGTTTAAGTTTACAAAGTCTTTTACCATGGTAACTGACTCAGAGTTAGAAGTTAACTCTTCCTTGCAACAGTTTCCCTCAAATCAGGGCTAACAAACTCAGTTTTATCCAAACCTACTTCCTGGAACTGGAACCTGCCGAGTAATAAATCTTTCAGCCTCTGGCAGGTGCTGTCTGTGGGTTTTTTAAACTCAATAAGGAAATCAGTGATGTCATAATATTACACACCTGTCCATTAGTTCACATTAGCTCACCTTTTCTGAAGTGTTCCTCTGAGTGAAACTGACCTTAAACTCTGACTGTGATTAGTTTGGACAGAATCCGAAATTCTAGATGACGCCCTATTGTTTTGTTTCCATGGAAATTTTCACATGTCTGTCATCATCAGATGGTGAGCGTGTACCAGGTGTATCCACACTCATGCTTCCTGTACCTGGGCAGCATCCTGGTGGATGAATACGGCATGGAGGAGGGCTGCAGGCAAGGGCTGCTTGACATGCTTCAGGTAAGCACACCTGGGCACCGAGGCTCTGGCTCTCTTTGTGTTACCTGCTTGACTGAGCTGAGGCCTGTACTACAAAGCAGGATTTCCTCTGAACTCTGGGTTTCTTGTACTAGAGAGGTGGTTCATTTTTCCCTAATAGAAATCCCCAGGGTAGCTTATGCTATGAACCTAATCTGCTCTAGAGCAGGTGAAGTTCCAGGTGAGAGATCAATAGGTGTGAAATCACTGCTTACTGTCACCATTCCTGGAAGATCCCTCGGACCTCTGCCGGGAGAGTAGGAGAGTATCTAAAGTCTTTGTGTTTCCCTGATGAGCCTTACTAATAAATATAAGTAATAAATAGATATTCTTAGATGATTTTTTTTTTTTTTTTTGCTTTTGGCTGCAAACAATTTTACAACTTTTATTGTTCTATTTAAACTTTACTCTGAAACCATTAAACAGCACCAAGTCTGCAGCTGCCAGAATAAAAACTAAAGCTGGCAGGAGCAGGTTATGTTCTTGGTTTTGAAATCGTCTGAAAGCACCATGTTTTATTTACAGCATGTTTTAAGTGAATATAGATTTTGGGAATTTGTTTTATATGTGCAGGTTGTTGAGCCGTACCTTCATAAAACCACTGAATGAAGCACAAACACTGCATTGCATTGTCACGGGAACGTGTGTATACTAATTTGGGGACTTACAAAATGTTTAAATGTTGTTTCACTTGATTCTAATCTGCAGCTGCGTCTCTTTTACACTGCATGAACCAGAGAACACACACCAAGGATACCGTAATCAATCACGTGCTGTGACAAACTGAATGATGTCCACGTCTCTTTAATCAGGCTGTGGGACAGGAAGCTTCAATACTATTTAGGGATGATTCACAATTATCAACATTTTCCAAAGTGTACGATGGGGGGAGGGGGTTAACACCAGTCCATGAGGTGGCGGTAATGCACCTCTAAGCTGGTTTACCATCCACCAGTAAAACCACTAGAATAAGAGGCAATTATTTTCTGGCAAATATCGGAAATCACCTTTTGGCAGACGATCACTTTTTGGCACACTTTTATGAGATCAGCAGAGTTTATTCAGAAGGTATATATGTTCCTGATGTGTTTTCATCTGTATTTTTGTGCGGCCAGCGCTGTTGCCAACTTTTGTGTAACAGAACTCGCTGTCAGCTGTCTCAAAAATCGCTGGAAGTTGCATAAGGATGAATCAAGGTCCTGGGGGGTGGGGTGGGGTGTCCCCTTCGGTACCGAAGCTGGGTCATTTGTTGCAATTTCTGCAGCCCTCTTGGCAGATCTCTTGGGGAAAAAAGACATTTTTTAATGTCAATGATCATTTTTACCCATATTTATAAAGAATATATGAAAGTCACTTTGCCAAGGAGTGATTGCAGCTTCTACCACATGACAGAAATGTTCTTTATGACTCAAAATTCATAAGGGATAAAGTTTGAGATATGCTTAACAGATTATAGGTCCGTAAGTAATTTACAACAATATAAATACCAGTAATAATTTTTGGGCAAATACAGAAAATTACTTTTTGGCGCAAGACCGGTTATTCAGATGGCACATTGCTCCACTGCCACTGTGTACAGTGTGGCGGCATGTACATTTTGCGTACATGCAGTGCAGTACACATTTACATGGGAGGAAAAAAAAAAGAGATGTATTTTTGCACACACACAGTTTGAGCTTTTATTTTATGAATATATTTGATATAGCTGAATAAGTATGAGCTGAGTGGCTGAGAGGAGAAGGGGGCAGGGCAGAGCTGTGTGTGTTTGTGACGATCGAGTGAAGCAGTGATGGCGTGAGAGTGAGTCAGTCAGGTTCATTCCTTCATGCCTGTACAGTTTTGGCGTGTTTACAGCCAACAGTAACTGCTGAATTATAAATTAAAGGTGACTTTTGCTGGCGATCTCTCACCAATCCTTTCAACGTCCTGACGGACGCTGCCGTATTAAGAACCCACAGTAACACCGGTATCACAGTTTTGCATGTCAAGGAAATTTCCTTAAATAAGTTTGTAGTTTAAAAGATTTTTGAAATTCTTTATCAATTTTCCTCAAAAGAGAAATATGTGTGTGCTCTTATGGGTTAATGCAGAAGTGCATGGCCTAAAATTAAAAAGTTTTGCAAGATCTCGCAAAAGTAACTTGTAACATCGGAAAAGTAGATCTTTTTATTTTCCTCCAAATTTTTTTTTCTCCCATGTCCCTTGCACGGTTCTGTAGTTTTTAATACTTCCTATTATATTAAAATACCAAAGAACCAGGTGAAATTAAATGTCACAAAAAAAAGATCAACATTTTCTTTGTACACTTTTGGGTGGGTGGGTTGGTCTGGAAAAGAGTATACTTGGTACACTTTGGAAAATGTTGATAATTGTGAATCATCGCTTAAATGGATCCAATTTAAAGTTTCAGAGATCTGATATGCACCTTAGAAATAAACAGCAGCACTGAGAGCGACTCAGTCATTCACCTCAGTTCAGATCTTTGTTTTAGCCTCTGTAAAAGAAATCATAGAGGGTCAAAATAGACACACGCTGTTCAGATGCTACCAGTCACGCCCCTTTTATGTGAAAGCACAGGGGGAACCTAGGCTATCTTAGCAAGCTGATAACCAGTTTGTGCGACCGTTTATCCTGATCGCCAATGTTAGGGTACGAGAATCCAAATAATTGAAAGATATCCTGGGTTTGCTGAGCTTGCTTCGTAGTATAGGGCCCAGTACATTGACGATGATGTTGCTTCCTCCTCCTGCAGGCTCTCTGTATGCCAACCTTCCAGCTGCTGGAGCAGCCAAACGGTCTGAGGAATCACCCTGACACTGTGGATGACCTTTTCAGGCTGGCCACCAGGTAAGTCTGAAGCTCCACCTGTTTAAGTCTGAGCCAGGTTCCTCAGGGAGCACTTTATTAGGAACCCCAGTCTCTGTAGATCTGGCCTATTCTCACCTGGTGTCCTCATCTGCTCAGGTTTGTCCAGCGAAGTCCCGTCACATTACTCAGCAGCAGCATCATCGTTCACATCATCCAGTGCGCCATTGCCGCTGCCTCATTGGATCACCGAGATGCCAACTGCAGCGTGATGAAATTTGTGCGAGACCTCATCCACACGGGAGTTGCCAATGATGTGAGTCAGCAGAATGCGTGCTATAAATGCCTGTAATGACACGCGACCCTGTTAAATGTTAACACCTGTGCGTCTACAGCACGAGGAGGACTTTGAGGTGAGAAAGCGTCTGATTGGTCAGGCCATGGAGCAGCACGGCCAGCAGCTCGTCACCCAGCTGATGCACTCATGTTGTTTCTGTCTGCCGCCGTACACGCTACCTGATGTCGCCGAAGTGCTCTGGGAGATCATGGTGTTCAACCGGCCGGTGAGTATGCATGGTGAGGTGTGTGCGCGCACATGTGCTTGGGGTACTGATTTTTTTTTTATTTTTTTTTTTCCATTCTTCTGTTGCAGATGTTCTGCCGCTGGTTAGAAAGCGCTCTGAAAGGTTTACCGAAGGAGACGTCGGGAGGCACCGTGACTGTCACCCACAAACAGCTGACTGACTTCCACAAACAGGTCACAAGGTGAGACATCACAAAGTGTTCAGCTTCCTTCCTTTCAAGGACAAGTAACAGATGATGAGTGAAGGAGATTCTTGTTCACTCGGGTTTTTATTCAAGTTGTTTCTCTTTTTAAACTTGCATAGTGTTCAGGTGAGTCCGTGACTCATCAGACTGTGAGGCATTCAGGGACAGGCGTGGGTGATTGTGAGGCATTCAGGGACAGGTTTGGCTGACGGTGAGGCATTCAGGGACAGGCGTGGGTGATTGTGAGGCATTCAGGGACAGGTTTGGCTGACGGTGAGGCATTCAGGGACAGGCGTGGCTGACGGTGAGGCATTCAGGGACAGGCGTGGCTGACGGTGAGGCATTCAGGGACAGGCGTGGCTGACTGTGAGGCGTTCAGGGACAGGAATGGCTGAATGTGAGGTGGTAAAACTGCCTGAGGCGTGTCACATTTTGTTGAGACTCGCCCGTTTGACAGTGGAATGCACACAAACTGGAGCCCAGAGTGAGTGAGTCTAGACTTGTCCTAACCTCAGAGAAAGGTTTCAGGTGTAGGAAAAATGTGCTGCCTGTAAGAGTTCATCTGGACAGGTAAAAACTTCTTCACCTGATGAGTTTTAAACTGGAAAGTTAATCTAATTATCAGGTTTATAATAAAGTTCAGAGCTGCTGTGTTTGGAACACCTTTAAATACCTGCACAGGTTTCAAGTTAATAACCTCACATTTGTTCCTGTCTGCAGTGCTGAGGAGTGTAAACAGGTGTGCTGGGCCATCAGAGAGTTCACCAGACTGTTCCGATAGCTGCAGCCTTCTCACACCGCCAGGTGAGACTGTACACTCAGGTACATTCAGGTAGATGTTTAGCCTCGGTTTGTTTGTTTCTCTGATGTGTTTAAGACTTCTTTTTTCCCAGGTAAATCTTTTGTTGACGAGCATTCAGAGGTGACGGCAATAATCTGCATCTGCAGACGAGGATCCAAAGGAGTGATGATGATGATGACGGAGGACTTCGAATGTGAACAGGGTGGCTCACTCTGAAGGGCTGACAGATTGAAGACTGATTGGACAGAATGAGTCCACCCCATCTCACCTGAACTCACCTGACTTCACCTGCAGCAGGTAGTGGTTGGGTGGGGCTGGGTCCAGCAGGTGGGCGGGGTCAGGAGGCTGCGGTCATGAATCAGAGGATGTGCCTGGTCAACAGTTTTTAGAGATTTATTTTTGGACTTTGGTCGTGGTGGTTTTTTTTGTCCGTGCCATAAAAGGAGCCAAAAGATTTCCCATGATGCTCTTGGCTGCAGCGTGCTGCAGGAGGATTTGGCGTCACCTTTGACCTTTTTAACTTTGGTTGAATTTTAGTTGTTCTTCCACAAAGTGAAACAGAGTGAACTCTGAATAATGAGGCGGAGAGACTGACACCATGACATCATCGGTGATGTAGCCTTGTTGTAAACAAATAAAAACAAAAAACTGCTCGTCCAGTGTCTCTGCTTATTAGTGTCACCTGACTCAGCTGTGTCGCCTGAGATAAAGTGAATAAAATTGCTCCCTGACAGCCACAGAGGGGCAGTCATGAGTCAGCTCAGATGGAGGGAGCACATTAAAATAAACTCATGGCAGCAAAAAAAAAACAAAACTTTTAAACATCAAAGAAATCCTCAGGAACTGGTCCAGAGACCAGCAAGAACCAGTACAATGAAATCTACTCCTGTACTGGTCTCTAAAGTTCAGGTTTACTTATGTTAGGGTAAAATTTTCCTGGTGTGAAACTCATAATTTACTAGAGAAATTACTTATTGAAGCTGTCCTGCAGCTCCTCACTTCACCCTGAACTGATTAAACTTTGATTTAGTGTAACAGCAGCTTTAAATTGGTGCTTCAGAGGGAGAAAGGTTAGGGTTAGTTACCAATCCTACTGTTGCAATGAGTTGGTGGTTTGCAGAGTTCCAGGTTCTCACATTTCTACTCAGAGAACATAAAAAAAGCTTCTCTGGAATCAGACTTGAAGCTGTTAATGTGACTTTGGTTTGCAGTGTGCCGGATTGATGTCTTCACTCTTATAGTAAGTTGTCCAGGTGTGGCTGAAGGTACATCAGGATGCCACAGAACTGTTGTCCACAGAAGGCTGAGAGTGAATCTTTCTTTTGACTTTAAGAAATCTCTGCAGCCTCACACGGCATGATGGGAAATGGCAGGAGAAACAGTACTATCACTTAAACATGGACGAGATGCAGTAACTTGTGCTCTTCTGCACATCCTGCAGGTCAGCTCTCACAGGTTTATAAGGCAGAAGTTTGAATAAAGAAGCTCTTCATTGGGCAATTAATCTGGAGATCATACACGTTTATCAGTGTCCATTCATCTCAGTTCTACATCAGCTGCCTCTCGGATCTGAACTGTCTGCAAGGAGAAACCAGGGCTTATCAGAGTTATTTTGGTTACTCAGCCTTTCATCAGGTCTGCTCATTTGTGAGAGGTTAATATGTCTTTCTATTGGTAAAGCTGCATGGATAATCATTGAAATTTGTCTGAAAGATATCGACTTCAGTGTGATGTAAGGGTGAGTGAGATGTGGTGAAACTGCCAAACTGTCAGGCCTGAACCAGCTCAAAGTCTGGACCACATCCTGGAACTCACTGAAGTGTTCTTCCTGTTCTCAGGCCTCAGAGAGCAGGAGAACGTTTAAATAATTTTTGTCAGGAAGGTTTCTCACTGAGTGATATGACCTGGAAGTTTCTGCCTGGCAGCCAGAATCAGAGCTTTATTCTCTTCATTTTCCCTTTCATGCATTAACCTGTTGAAATGATACTTCAGCAGTCACAGCTGAACCCTGAACATCACACTGCTGGAAGAGCATCTGCTTCCTGTCCAGGTGCTGCTGCGAGGAGATTTTAACGGAAAGTTTAAGGTTCTGTATAATTCTGTTTGCATTAATAATGTCATATTGTATTGAAGCCTTTAGGATTATCATGGATTAACTGCCAGGCACTAGAAAGAAAGACTATTTCTCCAATAGTGGCTTCTCTTCATTGGCTCCCTGTTAAATCTACAGGTGCTGGTCATAAAATTAGGATATCATGAAAAAGTTGATTTATTTCAGTAATTCCATTCATTCATTACACACAGACTGATTTATTTCAAATGTTTGTTTCTAATTTTCTGAGATACTGAATTTGGGGTTTTCATGAGTTGTCAGTTATAATCATCAAAATTAAAAGAAACATTTGAAATATATCAGTCTGTGTGTAATGAATGAATATAATACACAAGTTTCACTTTTTGTTGCCACTGTTGCCAAGTGCTTGCTCATAAGGGGTCTGATTGTTGGGGTTTTCTCTGTATTACTATAGGGTCTTTACCATGCAATATAAAGCGTCTCGAGAAGACTGTTGTTGTGATTTTGAGCTCTATAAATAAAACTGAATTGAATTCATGTTTACTTTGGATCAGCTGGGAATTTTACTACTACAGTCACAGAAATCCTAAACAAAGTGGAGGAAAGGAATTCAACTGGATAATTTTTACAGCTGGAACAGAAGAAAATAAGATTTCATTTTATAGGTTATTTACTAACTGGGGTAAATTATTGTGATGTCACAATCACAGGGTGATGTAACAGTGTGCTATAGTGTACATAAAAAGACCAGCCAGATCACTTCGGTAACATATTTTTCAAGACTGAAATAATTGATTAAATATATTCTCATAATTTAGTCTTTAAGATGTTGGTAAATAATCACGAACTGCCATCACAGCCTGAGAAATAATAAATCAGACACCTGGCAGATTTTCCACTCAGTAATCAATATATCAGCTCACTGATTTAGTGCACTTGATGAATTGGTGTCTGTTCAGAATAATTATTTACATACGATTCTTTTCATGATGGTTCGGTTTGTACCTTTTTCAGACCTGAAACATCCACTGTCTGAATCTCACAGGACTGTCGGACCTTTGTTACCTGGTTTTTTTTTTTTTAAAAAAAAAGCTGCTGGGAGAATACTGCAGTGGCTTTTATTGAAATCTTAACACACGGAGAGAAAACGCCCTCAAATGGTGTCTGGCAGAAAAATAAAAACAGGAAATAAACCTGCAGGCCACACCAGGTGGAGATGAATGAAGACCTAGGCTTTATATCACCTGCATCAACAGTTTGAAATCATCGTAGGGTGGGACACTGAACTGCTTTAGAGTTTATCTTTGGTTGACAATGATCAGAAGAATCAGATTATTGATGACCAGTCAGGTCAAACACTGTTCTGATTGTTTTGGGAACAATCCGCAAACATGAGCCCAGAACAGTAAAGGTTAAAGGAGCAGATCCGAGTTTATCAGCTGGAGCAACTCTAAACAGGAAGCCTGATTTACAAAACGTCCATATGAAAGTACAAAAGGCAAAAGTATTTAGATTTATAAACACACACACCTATACCTGTAGGTAGTGTTCTCATTCATCATCTGTACACCACCTGGAAACCTGCAGATCTTAAACAGTTTCTTACATTCAGGCTTTTCCATTTTCAGTGGGAGGTAGCATACAGTAAGTAGGTCCCTGGATGCTTTAGGGGACGTTGGGGGTCCAGGGCCCCTGGATGTTTTGGCTCTGCAGGAGCCTCTGCAGTTCTTTAAACTGCGTCACTGTCTGATCCTTCACATCAGGGTTTGAGATCTGCAGCCGGATGCTGTCCGTCGACCAGCTCAGCTCTCCAGAGAACATCTCTGTCAGGATCCGGGCCACCACAGGAATCACCTGAGGACAAGAAAGCCACTGTGATACATGTGACGTGCACAGGTGTGCTCCAGGTTCCTTTCTCTCTGAAAACAAACTGATTTTATATGCTCAAATATAGATAATCCAGTTTAAGATTGTTTACTCTCTCAGGACAGTCGGGTGATTTTAACTGCACACCTATAGACAGGTGTATAAGTCAGGATGCAGAGCAGATCAGTGTGTATTTTGTCCTTTCCCTCTCCCCCTCACCCTCAACTGGTTGTTACCCTCACTCCCTGAGCCTGGTTCTGCTGGAGGTTTCTTCCTGTTAAAAGTGAGTTTTTCCTTTCCACTGTCACCAAGTGCTTGTTCATAGGGGGTCTTTTGGGATGTTGAGTTTTCTCTGTATTATTGTGGGTTTTTAACCTTATAATATAAAGCGCCTTGAGGTGACTGTTGTGATTTCACACTATATAAATAAAACTGAACTGAACTGAACAGAAGCATATTGGGACGAGAACTTCAAACAGTACTCTGATCATGTCCAAAGCAGGAAAACCTTCCAACAGTTGTGAGACTGAGACCGATAAGGTCATTCTGATGTGCTAGATATGGTGTTTGAGCTTTAGAGCTCTTCATTTTCTTATTTTTTCTTTTTTAATCTTTGCTGTAATGAATTCAATCTTTAAAAAAATCATCATGCTCATTATAAAATAATGAACAGTGGGTTTGTTTAAGCCCCACCTCCTGACCTGGACCATGATGAGTTTCTTCTCTTTGGGCTTCTTGTCGGGCCAGTCCTCCCCAAAGCAGAAGTAAATCTCAAAAGGTGGAGGGTTTGGAGCTTCACCTTTCTGGAACAGGATCAACCCTGCAGACAAAAGCATGTTGGTTAGAACACGTCAGGTGGGACGTCAACAAACCTGTGAACAAAACTCACCCTGGAGGAAGTCGTTGAGGCTGAACACCTTGATCTTCTTCTCCCTCTCCATCGGGTTTGGTGGTCCCCCTTCAGGTATGCCCGGTCCAGACCAAAACACCTTACACTGGCAGAGGCGGATGGCATATATATCTTGCTCCCAGATCTCCAGGATCAGACCTCGGTCCATCACGTCCAGCAGGGCATTGGTGTAGAACAGCTGCTTCTCATTCTGGATGTCCAACGTTCCTGGGAACAGGACCTGCTGTAGGCTGACTGGCCCGAACAAGTCCACCTGCTCTGGGGTCGGTTCCAGGTGTCCGTAATACAGCCGACAGCCCTGGGGGTTACTGACAGTCAGAGAGCCCATCGTACGGCCCCGGTACTGGAACTTGAGGTCCAAATCAGTTACTGCAGCAACACAAGGGAGTCAACCATTACTATGGCAGCACAAAGGGGACTTTAATGTATCTGTTACAATGGCAACGATATTATTATGATGGGGACAGCAGGGGGCACCATTCCTGAAGCACTGAATATTTATCATGGAAAACATTAAAACACGGTAACGAGATGCCTGAACCTGAATCACGTCATCTGATCACACTGTGATAATAAAACAGTGTCTGATGTTCACACTGGCTCGTGTTTAACCACTGACCCTGCCACACCCTCACCTGCTTTTTTGCAGGCAGGTGACATCTAGGTGAAGTTTCAAATTATTTCTAGTGTTCACCATGATATTCACTTTCAGACAGTTCAGATTTTCTGTGTTCGCCCGTGGGTTCACCTGTCAGACAGGTCAAAGAGCTGAACCAAGTGGCTCTGCGAAGGTAAAGCCTGAACTCTGAAACTTTTGGAATCACCTTCAGTTGTGGCACAGTGGTGATAAAGCGTGACGTCAAAGCATCAAATTCACGATGAACTGTCTGACCTGTGCTGCATCTGGCAGCATTTTCACCCTGAATCTATGACACGAATCCCATCTTGGGAGTCAGACTCACATGGGACGCTGCTCAGCAGGTCGTACTTGCAGGATTGGTGGTTCTGAGGGTCTGCCTGGTCCTGGACGCCCGCCATACCGCTGGCCTCCATTGGGGCCCGCTCTGGTTGAGCTGCTGCAGTGTTCAGATCCTGAAGTCCATTATGGAGGAAGTGGGCCTGACCCTGGATGTCAGAGGTCATGGTAATGTCAGGAAGCAGAGACATTGGGATGATGTGTGGTGGCCCAAATGTCCCGTTGGTGGATAATGCAAACTGGTTCACCTCTGAATGAGCCGGGAAGGAGGAGAAGGGGGTGGGATCACCCATCCTGGGGTCTGAGGAGACATAACATTATCAGATGAAATCAGCAGCCACAACGTTTGCATGGTGATGCTGAGCTGAAGGTGTACTTACTGATAGTAAGGTCCATCAGATTGGGCATCTGAAAGCGTGAAAGTATTTTGGTCAGTCAGGTGAAAACATGTCAGACTGTTTAGATCACGTGATCTTTCTCACCTCCTCTTCATCGTCCTCGCCACCATCTGAAACACAGAACAGGCATCATCAGCTGACAGTCTTAGGCATGGCATAAAAAGGTTAAAATTTTCAGGACAACATTAAAGTGTGACATCAGAGAACCACAGGTGAAGCCGTATACATGAATCTCACCTGTGCTCCCGGGGTGCTCGCACACTTCGTAGATCTTGTAGGGTTGGACCGGTGTCTCTTTGGTGCCATCGTACTTCAGCTGAAATTCGCGGCTTTTGTTCAGAGCACAGCGAAGGTTCGCCTTCCACTTAGCAGGGTCGGGTTCGTCCACGCCCTCCTGGTACTTCCCTGTCTCCAGAGCCCACGCCTGCGAGACACAGAGCAGGGCAACACTCATACCTGAACAGTTAGGACTCACCTGCTGCGACAGTTTTACCTGTGGACTTCCTATGAGACAGCTGAAAGACATTTAACCTATCCAGTTTGTTCCCTCTGGCCACGCTAGCAACTTTCCTTTTGTTTCAATGCAATTCAGTTTTATTTATAGGGCCCAAAATCACAACAGTCACCTCAAGGTGCTTAAATTCCAGTGTTTATGCTAAGCTAAGGTAATCAACATGAAGAAAAACCTTTCACACTCAGACACACAAAAGAGGAAGCAGTTGGCAGAGGAGGAGGAAGTGACATCAGCATTTGTATTCAAACTGAAGTTATTCAGAAACTGCGAAACAAAACTTGGCTGGAAGGAGGAAGTCACATGTGTACTTCCTCTTCACATGTGGTACCCATTTTACCATTTCTTGTTTATACTTTTGTTTACTGTTTTATTTTGTTTTATATTTCTTTTAGTAGTTTTTGTTTGTGTTTCTGAAAAGCAAAAGCCATCTATGTGAAACAGAAACTTCATGGAGAAAGTTAAAAAAAAATTATGATTTACTCTCAGCTGAGTGTCCTATGAAAACATCAGGCGTTACATTAGAGGTCAGAGGTCAAGGTGTAAATGGTTAACCTGACCTTGAAGATGGTGTTTTCCTCGTCTGACACAGGTGTGTGGCGTGTTGCGTGTTTCCAGGGGATCTGAAAGAGGCGGTGATCCGGACTGAGCCACTGTAGACCTGGATACCGGCCACTGTTCACCTGAGCCAACAGCCAGGGCTTCAGGCGGATACGCCGGGGCTGGACGCTCATGGCTGGGAGGGCTGGGAGCTGTGGGAGAGCAGAGTAGGGCGGGCTGACGATTTATTCTGCTTGAATTTAAAGACAAAAATGTGACGACAGGAAACTGAGAGCCCAACAAACACAAAGGACACCACTCTATAGAATCCACTCCCTCACTCTGACTCGCTGAACTGTTTAAGTAAAACTTTTAAGTATCAATAATTTGTTGATTATTGATTTCATAAGCCGCATGGGTTCACTGGCTCCAAGACCTGACTGCGTGTGCGCGCTGAGCGGATGGACTCACCTGGGCCGGGTCCGGTCCAGGTTATGACTCTGCGCTCTGTTTTTCTCCCCTGCAGCGTCACAGTGACGTCAGCAAACAAGCAAGCAAACAAACAAACAAAGAGCGGCGGAGGTCTGAAGGCTCAGCGAAAAGTGCGGAGACAAACCCGTTTTCAGTCCGATCACATGACGTCAAGGCAACGTGAGGGAAAACTACTTCCGGTGGGAGTCTGGCTGCCGACAAAATAAAAGTTTCACACAGAAAAGGGATAAAATTTCTGAAAACATTTGCTCAATAATCAATCAATAACCCTTTTAAGTTATTAATATACTTTGCTTCTATTAAACATGATTTTAATTTGGAATCTGTTTGAAAATGTCTTTTTATTTAGTTTGGAGATAGAGTAAGACGTAAGAAGATTTTAAAAAGGCCTCAGATTCAAATAAAAGAAACAGCAAATGAATACATAAATAATTCAATTAAATTTTATTTATATAGCACCAAATCACAACAAACGGTCACCTCAAGGCGCTTTTGTATTGTGGGTAAAGACCCTACAATAACACAGAGAAAACCCAACAGTCAAAACGACCCCTATGAGCAAGCAGTTGGCGATGGTTGGAAGGAAAAACTCCCTTTTAACAGGAAGAAACTTCCAGCAGAACCAGGCTCAGAGAGGGGCAGTCATCTGCTGCGACCGGTCGGGGCTATAAATAAAAAGTCATAATTTAATAATCCCTGATGCACATGTGCAGTTAGCCTAACCCATGAATGTGTTTCAGCTGTGGGAGGAAGCTGAAGAACCCAGAGGGAACCCCCCCACAGGAACAAATTCCACACAGAAAGAACCTATCTGGATCCTTACCGCTCTGAAATAAAAAATACTTTATTGTGAAGGTTAATCAGATGGCTTCCGGTGAGTTGCGTCTCTCTTCAGGTAACTTTTCAGACTTTTTTTTTTAACTTCAGAAGTCTGCAGGTTCCTCCCTTCCTCATTCCAGAAACTAAAAACAAGTGGGACTGTTTGTCACAAATAATCACTAATCAATGATAAGTAATTGATTAGAAATAAAACACCAAAGAAATAAAGAGTAACAGAACAGAAATATGACATACTAATCAGAAAAATGGACTGACTGGTTCTTATATAGCACTTTTCTATTATTCTGTTATGTGCTTTCTGTTGTTGTTGTGTCTTGTTCTGGTATGTGTTAAAGAAATCCTTCGCTGACACAGTCTCAATAAATAAGATAAGGTTTATTGCAAAAAAGACAATGTCAAACAGACTTCTCGAGACATCTGGGAGATGAAAGTCAGTTGATCCAAACTCCCCGAACAAAGACACTTTCAACCATATATATGCTTTAACATCTGGTATACACGCTGTCACAGAGACTGGTTTGAACCAGCTTTCTTGGAGGGTCAGAGAATCCTCAGTTTTACAACTTTCCTTTTTTGGTCAAGAAAAACTGGCAGGTGAGCTCCCAAACCTGAGAAGGCCTCTTGCTGGAATTTTCCTGTATGTTAGGAGACAACATAAATGCAGTTTCACATAGGCATTTCAGACACTACACTATCTAACATTCACACATTCATACTCTGACAGTTGCATCGGAGAGCAACTTTGGGTTCAGTATCTAAGGATACTTTGGCATGTCTGTGTAGGTTCTCAGTCATCCAGGTCATAGTAGTCTCTGGAGCTTAAAAAAAAGGTGACTGGACTTCTTTAAGCTTCTTGAAGATGTTTCACTTCTCAACCGAAAGGCTTTTTCAGTTCCCAAACCAAAAGATGGAGAGACCCAGGTATTTGTCATTGGGATGGACCAGTTTTTGCCTTTGAGTGTGACTAGGTTTGAAGTACATTGGGATGTCATGCTTGGAGAAAATTCTCCTGAGTTTCTCTGACAAGCCTGCCACATAAGGGATGACAATGTTGTTCCTCTTGTCATTCTTATTCTCCCAAGTTAAGTCTCCCAAGTTGGTGTTTGACCTTCTTTCCTGTGCATCTTTGCTGATTTGGTGAAAGCCCAGTTGGGATAACCACATGTTTTAAGGTGTTTCTTTACACGTGTGTGCGTTCCTTTTGTTTCCCATCAGCCTCAGAGGGAATGCTTTCTGTCTGGTGTTGCAGGGTCCTGGGGCCTACTCCACGAAGCTGGTTTAGTTTGTTAACCCTAAAATGAGGGAAACTCTGGTTTTCAGTTCCAGAAAGAGATGGTGCTGATGAAATGCTTTGCCAGATGAAAGGGACTTGATTGTGTCCTTAACCTCTTGAAGAGTTGGGTCAGATTCAATATAGTCCCTATCCAATTCACTCAGTTTAGGCAGTGGAAGGGATTCAAAGAAATCATTACAATTAAATTGTGTCACATTCTGCTCAGATCAATATAGTTCAGAGTAGAACTCTCTGAATCTACAATTTATATCGGCAGGGTTGGTTAGAAGAATGCCACTTTTAGATTTGATACTATGAATTGCTCTTGCAGCTTGGGTGCCCTTAAGCTGTCGTGCTAGCAGTTTGCCAGGTTTATCCCCAAGCTCAAAATGCTTTTGTTGCAGTTTCCCAAGCAGGTTACTAGCCTGGCTACTCATAATGCCATTATATTCATATTTAAGTTTCAATATTTCCCTGTAGTCATCAGGTGATTTAGAAATTTAGTACTTCTTTTCCAAACTGGGAAGAGTACTGTTAATTTCCAAAAGGCGTTTCTCCATTTGTTTTTTAAGAGCTGAGGTGTAGGAAATTATATCGCCATGCAAAACTGTCTTTAGCACTTCCCATAAGATGGAGTCAGATACTTCACCATTGTCATTTATTTCTATAAAATCCCTTAATTTAGAGTTTATATATTTAACAAAATTATCATCATTAAGAAGGTTTGCATTAAATCGCCAGGAATAAGCCTGGCCAGGAAGGGAGAAATCTAATGATATGACTAGAGGACTATAATCAGAAATCAGTATATTATGATATTTGGAATTAACAATTCGAGAGACAAGGTTGTTACTTGTTAGAAAATAATCAGTCCTGCTGTAGGATTTATGCACTTGTGAGTAAAATGAATACTTTCTGCCTGTAGGATGTTGGGCCCTCCAGATATCGACCATATTCCTGGTTTTGAGAAGATTATTTAAAAGTATAGTGGACACCAATTCTGAAGCTGGTCGTGTAGATGACCTATCTAAAAAGGGGTCCACATAGCAGTTCAAATCTCCTTCAATTATTATATTTGGATAGCTTTCATCTGGAAGTAGGTCAAAAACTTTTCTAAAAAATTAGGTTCATCTGCATTTGGACCATATATATTAAGGAGAATTAATGGTTGTGAGTATATGGTACCAATTATCATTATATATCTGACCAGGGGATCACTGACAACAGATGATGTCTCAAATGGAATATTCTTTCTCAGTAAAATTGCTACAGCTGTGTCTTTTTTAATGTGAGTCTTGTAAAAAGATAATTTCTGCAGATAAGGATTTTTGGTGTTTAAAAACTTTCCCCCCTCTTCACTGCACTACCAAGCCCTTTTACATTCCATGAAATCAGTTGTAGATTTCTCCCCTCTATCCACCTGCCAGCGTGAGCATCAGTCTTTAAACAAATAAATTATTAAAACCACCATTCTTGAAATTGTGTGATACACAAAAATAAAGTGTATACATCTGGGCAAAACAAAACAACCCCCCCCCCAACATCCCCTCCCTCCTACTGACTGCGTCCGCGAACATGACACGTTTCTCCCCCCTTTTAAACAAAACAGGAGCTGCCGGACAGATAGTGGACCAGACAAAGTTAAGTCTCAGCACCCTCCACCACAACAAACATTAAGCTGGCAAAAAATAACTATAGGGCATCAATACATTATTAAAGCTATGAAAAACAGTCAAATTATTCACTGCATGATGCACACAGCTGTCAACAAAGAGTTAGCTCACCTTAAGGTGGCAAATGAGTCCAAAAACAAAGCAAAACATTGCAGCTACGCACGCTATTCCTTTTCGGTCATGCTTTGTTTCTTTTGCAAACGGGCTGCCTCAGCTTGACTCGGGTCGTTGAAAACCTCAGGGACATTTTCATCCTGCCATTGCACCCGCAACCGGGCTGGGTAGCGTAGCTTGGGTCGCAAAGAATGGTGTGCACAGTCAATCTTGTTTAACGGATTAGATTGATCATAGATCAGAATATTGATTGGTTATTGTTTTTGAGGAAATCTTTGCTGGATGTGTGAAGTGTTGTTTCCTTTTTTAAATTCATGAAGTCACTACTAGTTAAAATGACAGGAATACTCAGCTCTACAGAGCTCTGACTCTTTGTCAGCCTGGCTACAGTGCTGAAAACAAACCTGGGGTTGTTCTTATTTTCTTCAATTAATGATGAATAGTAAGCTGTCCTAGCTTTATGGATGACTTTTTTTTATAGCGCAACAAACTCTTTTTCCAGGCTAAATGAGCATCTTCTAAAGTGTGACGCCATTCCCTCTCCAGCTTATGGGTTATCTGCGTAAAGCTGTGCGTTTGTGAATTATACCACGGAGTCAGGCACTTTTGATTTGAGGCTTTCCTTTTCAGAGGAGCCACAGTATCCAAAGACGTATGCAGTGAGGATGTAAAACTATTGATGAGATTATCTACCTCACTGGGAGCAGAGTTTAGGTAGCTGCTCTGCACTGTGTTGGCACATGGCACTGAAGAGCATAATAATGAAGGAATTATATCTGTTGCACCCAGTGATAAGTTGTTTGTCTAGCAGGATTGCTTTACTTAGGTCTTATCCCTCTTGAAGTATCCATCATAGAGAAACTCCCGTACAACCTCCAAGAAAAATGGCTGTACTATGGGACGAGATACAAGCATGTACACATGGTGAGCTTCCCACCATTTTCCACACTAGTGGACTTCATCTCCATGGAGGCAAAGGCTCACACGGACCCAAGCTTTACCCTCTTCATGCAAGCTTCAGCAGAGAGGAAAAGCAACTGTGAGAGGCCCATGACGATGTCCATGTATGCTCAGAAAACATAAGTTTCAAGAATAGCCAAGTTTGAAGAACACAGAGAACAAATTGATCTGAACAAACTTTGTCCCCTGCATAGGAAGCCGCACCCTCTGAGGAAATGCAGAGGCTTCAGAGAGAAAAGCATTGAAGAACGTAAAGGGCTCTTGAAAAATCACTGCATCTGCTTTTGCTGTTGCTCCTCCACAGAACACCTTGCCAAGAACTGTGGCATAGAGGTAGAATGCACAGAGTGTGGAAGCACTGCTCATGTGTCACAACTGCACCCTAACCCATTCGCTTGGAAACCTAGGTCATCTACTGCTACACAGCGGATGGCGGGGAGGAAGACAAAGCAGGGAACTGAGAGGTCAAGTTGACGTGTATGCAGGTATGTAGGGAAGGCCTGAGCGCTAAAGCATATGCTAAGATTTGCTTGGTCAGCGTATTCCCAAATGGATACAGAGAGAAGGCCATGAGAATGTACGCCATACTGGATGAGCAGAGCAACCGATCTCTCGTACGATCAGAGTTCTTTGACATTTTCCAGATATCTGGATGCTCCTTCTCATACATGCTCAAAACATGTGCGGGGCAGACGGAGACAGTGGGGAGAAGAGCTCAAGGCTACACTATAGATGGGAAGTTGAGTATTCCGCTACCTACGCACCTTGAGTGCAACCAAATTCCTAACATCCACACTGAGATTCCTACACCGAATGCAGCCTACCATCACCCTCATCTGAAATGTATTGCCAAGAAAATACCACCTTTGGACCCAAAGGCTGAGATACTCCTCCTGCTGGGCAGAGACATCTTGCAGGTACACAAGGTCCGAGAACAGAAAAGTGTCCCAGGAGATGCACCGTTTGCCCAAAGGCTCAACCTGGGCTGGGTCGTCATCGGTGATGTGTGCCTTAGAGGTGCTCACAGACCATTGGAGGTGAGGAGTTACAAGACAGCCATCCTGGAGAACAGATGAGCAAGTCATCTTCAGCCATGTGACAACCAGGTTAGAGTGAAGGAGAAATTTCATCTAGGACATCACCAGCAGTGTAATCCAGCAGCTACTTTTGCATGTAGTTCAAGCGTATCAGTTTGAGACAGACTGTCTTCGTTTGTACACCGGATGATCATAGACTAGCTCCATCCAGTGAGGATCTAGAGTTTCTTGAGCTGATGGAGGCCGAGTGCTACCAGGACAGCTCTAAAAGTTGGGTTGTGCCCTTACCCTTTCAGATGGCAGCTGCCCAACAACAGGCAACAGGCTCTTGACTGCCTCACCTCACTCCAGCGCTCGCTGGAGAAAACGGGCTGCAAATGAAAGCAGATTTCTTGGAGTTTATGGAGAAGATGCTCAAGAAAGCACAAGCAGAAGTTGCTCCACCAGTGAGGCCAGGACAAGAGTACTGGTACCTGTCTTTGTTTGGTGTGTACCAACCAAGGAAGCCAGATAAGCATCCGCGTGGTCTTCGACAGCAGCACATCATGTGAAGGAGCATCGCTCAGTGACATTCTGCTTACGGGGCCCGACCTTAACAACAGCCTGTTGGGTGTTCTCATGAGGCTCAGGAAGGAACAGGTAGCAGTTACTGCCAACATCGAGCATGTTTCATTGCTTCATCATCCGGGAAGACCACAGAGACTTTCTCCAATTCCTGTGGTTCAAGAACAACGACCCCACCGCCAACTTCGTGGACTACAGAATGCGAGTTCACCTTTTTGGCAACAGCCCTTCGCCTGCCGTTGCAGTTTGAGGTGAGCAGCTAAGGAAGTGGAGGCCGACTATGGCAGTGACGCAAAGAGATTCGTTGAACCTGAGTACTATGTGGACGACTCTTTAAAGTCCTTCAGCATTGAGGAAGAATCCATCAGCGTTCTCGAACGGGCTCAGAAGATGCTCGCAGCCTCTAACCTCAGGCTGCACAAAAATGCATCAAACAGACCTGCAGTCATTGAAGCATTCCCACCTGAAGATCACTCTAAGGAGGTTAACAGCCTCAGTCCTTTTGCAGATGACATGCCCATCCAACGCAGTCTTGGATTGCTTTGGAACATGCTTGCAGACACCTTCACCTTTTGGATTGAAGACGACCAGAAAGCATTTCACTCACAGAGGAGTGCTTACGACTGTGAATAGCCTTTATGATCCTCTAGGGTTTCTTGCACCCATCACAATCAACGGGAGATTGATGCTTAGGCAGCTCACCATCAAAGGAAAAGATCGGGATGCACCTCTCCCCAAAGACAAGGAGATTGAGTGGACTGGATGGAAACAGCCACTACAGGACAGACGGGTTGCAGATACCACGTCCCTACACATTCTTCTCTACTGCAGGTGCGTTAAGTAGGGAACTCTGTGTTTTTGCAGACGCATCAGTCAAAGTGATAGCAGCTGTGGCCTACATCAGGGTGACAAGTCACCAAGGACAGATCGAGATTGGGTTCGTCTTCAGGAAGGCAAAGTTAGCCCCTCAGTCCAGCCTGGCCGTTCCCAAGACTCAAGCTGTTTCACTGTGCTCACGGTTGAGATCACCGAGATGGTAGTTGCAGAGATTGACATCGTATTCGACAACATTACCTACTATACAGATACCAAGGTTGTGCTGGGATACATGTACATCCAATCCAGAAGATTCTATGTCTACGTGCGCAACAGCGTCCAGCGTATCTGCCAGTCACCTTGCTTCGGCCAGTGGAGGTACGTTCCGACACACCTCAACCCAGCTGATATCGGGTCGAGAACCGTAACGCCGGCTTTGCTGAGCAGCACAGCATGGCCCAAAGGACCAGCCTTTCTCCACGATGCAACTCCACATTTGTCTAATTGTCAGGAGACGTATGACATGGTCAAACCTGACCTTGATTCTGAAGTGCATCCCCAGGTGCACCCCACATTAGACCAAGACCGACTTCTCAGGGTAGGAGGCCAGATTGGGCAGCCAGACATGAGCATGAGCGAGTCTATCATTATACGTACCTGGCCAGCATCATCTTGCAACTCTGCTTGTGTTGCTTTACCACCAAGCAGTGAAACACCAAGGGAGACATACGGCTAGAGGTGCCATCTGAGCGGCAGGTTTCTGGCTAGTGGGCGCCAAACGCCGCATCAGCAGTCTGCTCTATAAATGTGTCACTTGTAGAAAGCTGAGAAGGAATACTTGAGTATCAGTAGATGGCAGCCCTGCCGGCAGGACGCCTACAAGTTGCACCTCCTTTCACCCACATAGGTGTAGACACATTTGGACCTCGGGACATTGTCACACACTGCACAAGAGGAGGAATCTCCAACTCCAAATGCTGGGCTGTGATGTTCTTGTGCATGTGTTTCAATTCAATTCAATTCAATTCAATTTTATTTATATAGCGCCAAATCACAACAAACAGTTGCCTCAAGGCGCTTTGTATTGTGGGTAAAGACCCTACAATAACAGAGAGAAAACCCAGACAGTCAAAACGACCCCCTATGAGCAAGCACTTGGCAACGGTGGGAAGGAAAAACTCCCTTTTAACAGGAAGAAACCTCCAGCAGAACCAGGCTCAGGGAGGGGCAGTCATCTGCTGCGACCGGTTGGGGCTGAGTGGAGAGAGACAGGACAAAAGACATGCTGTGGAAGAGAGCCAGAGATTAATAATAATGATTAAGTACAGAGTGAAGTATAAACAAGTAAATAAAGGTGAATGAGAAGAAACAGTGCATTATGGGACCCCCCTCAGCAGCCTAGGCCTATAGCAGCATAACTAAGGGGTGGTTCAGGGTCGTCTGATCCAGCCCTAACTATAAGCTTGATCATAAAGGAAAGTTTTAAGCCTAATTTTGAAAATAGAGAGGGTGTCTGTCTCCCGAATCCAAGCTGGGAGCTGGTTCCACAGATGAGGGGCCTGAAAGCTGAAGGCTCTGCCTCCCATTCTACTTTTAAGTATCCTAGGAACCACAAGTAAGCCAGCAGTCTGAGAACGAAGTGCTCTATTGGGGTGATACGGTACTATGAGGTCTTTGAGATAAGATGGGGCCTGATTATTCAAGACCTTGTATGTTAGGAGAAGGATTTTAAATTCTATTCTAGATTTAACAGGGAGCCAATGAAGAGAAGCCAATATGGGAGAAATATGCTCTCTCTTTCTAGTCCCTGTCAGTACTCTAGCTGCAGCATTTTGGATCAGCTGAAGGCTTTTCAGGGAGTTTTTAGGACAGCCTGATAATAATGAATTACAGTAGTCCAGCCTAGAAGTAATAAATGCATGGATTAACTTTTCAGCGTCAATCTGAGAAAGGATGTTTCTAATTTTATAAATATTGCGCAGATGTAAAAAAGCCGTCCTACATATCTGTTTAATATGTGCATTGAAGGACATATCCTGGTCAAAAATGACTCCAAGATTTCTCACAGTGTTACTGGAGGCCAAAGTAATGCCATCCAGAGTAAGTATCTGGTTTGACACTGTGCTTCTAAGATTTGTGGGGCCGAGTACAAGAACTTCAGTTTTATCTGAATTTAGTAGCAGGAAATTAGAGGTCATCCAGGCCTTTATGTCTTTAAGACATTCCTGCAGTTTAACTAACTGATGTGTGTCATCTGGCTTCATGGATAGATAAAGCTGAGTATCATCTGCATAACAATGGAAATTGATGCAATGCTTTCTAATAATACTGCCTAAGGGAAGCGTGTACAATGTAAATAAAATTGGACCTAGCACAGAACTCTTTGGGACTCCATAATTAACCTTCATGTGTGAAGACGACTCCCCATTTACATGAACAAATTGGAGTCTATTTGATAAATATGATTCAAACCACTGCAGTGCAGTACCTTTAATACCTATGGCATGCTCTAATCTCTGTAATAAAATGTTATGATCAACAGTATCAAAGCTGCACTGAGGTCCAACAGGACAAGCACAGAGACGAGTCCACTGTCAGAGGCTGTAAGAAGATCATTTGTAACCTTCACTAATGCTGTTTCTGTACTGTGATGAATTCTGAAACCTGACTGAAACTCTTCAAATAAACCGTTCCTCTGCAGATGATCAGTTAGCTGTTTTACAACTACTCTTTCAAGGATTTTGGAGAGAAAAGGAAGGTTGGAGATTGGCCTATAATTAGCTAAGACAGCTGGGTCAGTGATGGCTTTTTAAGTAATGGTTTAATTACAGCCACCTTGAAGGCCTGTGGTACATAGCCACCTAATAAAGACAGATTGATCATTTTTAAGATTGAGGCATCAATAATTGGAAAGATTTCTTTGAACAGTCTAGTAAGAATGGGATCTAATAAACATGTTGATGGTTTGGAGGAAGTAACTATTGAAGTTAACTCCAAAAGATCAACTGGAGCCAAAGAGTCTAAACAAATACCAGCAGTGCTGAAAGCAGCCGAACATGTAGATAAATCTTGGAGATGGTTTTGAATAATTTTTCCTCTAATGTCTAAAATTTTATTTGTAAAGAAATCCATGAAGTCATTACTAGTTAAAGTGAAAGGAATGCTCGGCTCTACAGAGCTCTGACTCTTTGTCAGCCTGGCTACAGTGCTGAAAACAAACCTGGGGTTGTTCTTATTTTCTTCAATTAATGATGAATAGTAAGATGTCCTAGCTTTATGGAGGGCTCTTTTATAGAGCAACAAACTCTTTTTCAAGGCTACATGAGCATCTTCTACTTTAGTGAGATGCCATTCCCTCTCCAGCTTACGGGTTATCTGCTTTAAGCTGCGCGTTTGTGAATTATACCATGGAGTCAGGCACTTCTGATTTGAGGCTTTCCTTTTCAGAGGAGCCACAGTATCCAAAGTCGTACGCAATGAGGATGTAAAACTATCGATGAGATAATCTACCTCACTGGGAGCAGAGTTTAGGTAGCTGCTCTGCACTGTGTTGGCACATGGCACTGAAGAGCATAATAATGAAGGAACTAGATCCTTAAACTTAGTTACAGCACTTTCAGAAAGACTTCTACTGTAATAAAAATTATTCCCCACTGCTGTGTAATCCATTAAAGTAAATGTAAATGTTACTAAGAAATGATCAGACAGGAGGGGGCTTTCAGGGAATACTGTTAGGTCTTCAGTTTCAATGTCATATGTCAGGACAAGATCCAGAGTATGATTAAAGTGGTGGGTGGGCTCCTTTACATTTTGACAGAAGCCAATTGAATCTAATAATAGATTAAATGCAGTGTTGAGGCTGTCATTTTCAGCATCTACATGGATGTTAAAATCACCCACTACAATGATTTTATCTGAACTGAGCACTAAATCAGATAAAAAGTCTGAGAAATCAGACAGAAATTCTGAGTTTCAGAGCAGTTCATATCGAGCTGATTGAAGCAATTAGTTCCAGCAGCTTCATCAAGGCTTTGAGGAGGTTCTTCGTGATCAGGGGGCCTGTGAGGCAGATGCACTCGGACTGCGGAACTAACTTCATTGGCGCCTCTCGTGAGTTGAGCATGAACAGAGGGAATCCAGACTTCAACAGTGTAGAGAAGTTCTTGGAGACTCAGAACTACACCTGGATCTTTAATCCACCCCACACGTCTCATATGGGTGGTGCATGGGAGCAAATGATTGGCATCATCGATTGTATTCTGGACTGCATGCTACTCGAGCAGAAGATGTCTCCCTTGGTGCACAAGGTCTTGAGCATGCTCATGGCCGAGGTAGCGGTGATCATGAATGTGAGGCCACTCATCCCAGTGTCATCGGATCCGGAATCGCTGCTCATCTTTACCCCAGCAATGCTCTTAACCCTCAAGACAGGCGCTGCACCCCCTCCCCCCGTTGAACAGCATGGAGGATGTAGATCTTTTCTGGGAGGGGTGGAAGCGAGTTTAGAGTTTGGCAGACACGTTTTGGAACAGGTGGAGGAAGGAATACCTCAAAACGCTGCAGCTCCAACACAAGTGGCAACATAACCGCCCAAGTCTCCAAGAAGGGGACATAGTGCATCTGAAAGATGCTCAGGCAAGGAGAAACCAGTGGCCTATGGGTATCATCACAAGAACCTTTCTAGAAGTTGTTAAGGATGGAACCAAGAAAACTTTCTCTCATCGTATTATGGAAGTAGTTCTACTTCTTTCTCCACAGACTGAGTCTATTTATTAATGTGGGCCCTTAGAAGTGCCCAGGCGGGGAGTGTTATGCTCCCAGTGATAAGTTGTTGATTGTTGTTGAGTTGTGTTTCATAGCCATGACGACCTGGTATAGGTGCATTCTGGGAAGCAGGAAGTGGGTTTGTTTTGCGGTCGTCATTGGCAACTGTGTAAGTTGATCCTGTCTACAGCCTGTAGTGAAGCTGTCCTCTACCCCCTTTTGCTAGGGCATTATCTGTGAGTATGAGTGATGTATTATTTGTAGCGCTATGTATATAGCTAGACTGACTATATGTTTTATTTCAGTTAGCATCTTATCATCTTGTTAGCTCAATTGTGTTGTCATGTAAGCTACAGAGATAAGCTAGTCAGCATACTGTTCATCTACAGTGCCTTGCGAAAGTATTTGGCCCCCTTAAACTTTTCAACCTTTTGCCACATTTCAGGCTTCAAACATAAAGATATAAAATTTTAATTTTTTGTGAAGAATCAACAACAAGTGGGACACAATCGTGAAGTGGAATGAAATTTATTGGATGTGTCAAACTTTTTTTAACAAATAAAAAACTGAAAGACAGAAAGACCTCTGCTGTAATAAAACATATTCCTCACGGCTGTGTAATCCATTAAAGTAAATGTAAATGTTACTAAGAAATAATCAGACAGGGAATACTGTTATGCCATATTTCAGGACAAGACCCAGAGTATGATTCAGCCTTCAGGTGTCTGATATCACACTCACCTGTTCACTGTGAGTGGCTCAGTGATGTCACTGTGTAGATAAAGCTGACCTTTGACCCCAATATGCAACTGTGAGATAAACCAGATACACTAATCAGTGACTGATCTGCAGCCTGGTTTTAATCACAGCTGTTCTGAGCTCTGTGGCCAGATGAGGAGTTTTACAGCTGGACAAGGTTTTAGAGGCTCCTTCTGGAATTTGTGACACATCTTTCTTTTTCTGGAGGTGATGGTTTCCAGGAGAGTCTGTGGATTTTCTGGATTCTCAAGCTGTAAGAATCATCTGCAACTGACTTTTACATGAATTCATGTAGGAAGTCAGCACATTGGAGCATGAACACTTAAATAAAGCAGAGGTCCTAATGCAGAGCCTCGTGGTAAATCACAGTTTGTATAAATAAAGATTCACAAAGCAGAAAATGAGGCAGAGAAGACGCTAAATGTCTTTGTCATTTCATGATCTGACTCCTCCTCTTCATCATCAGCAACCTCAGGTCCACCTTCATCTTCACCCAGCAGCATAGAAAAAGCTGCTTTAACTTCAACCTATAAATATCTGCAGCTCCATGCTGATACCATCAAACAGGCTAACAGCTGGATCGTCATTCACAAACCAGTGTTTAAACCATGACATAAATGCTAAAGAATAAATTTTAGAATTCAGACTCTCTGTAATAAAAATAATAATAATGGTGGTAGTAGTAGTAGTAGTGTAGTAAACAAAGATCAAACAAAACATTTTATAGTCAGAAGCGATCACAGCAGTTATTAATGATTATTAATATTAAAACAATCTTTATTAAAATATTATAAAACTTTTAATTTGATTAAATCATAGCCGAAAAATATATTAAATAACCACGAACATATTTTCATCATCATCACTTTTTTATTAAGCAGTTTTCAGATGTTTGTCTCTGATCAACTGCTCCCACCGTCCACTATCTGTTCCTCACTGTGGAGGAGGAGCAGCGCTGGTCCTTTTATTTATTTATTAATTTATTTATTGCAATATTTATTAATGATGAAAAAACTTGAGATCTTCAGATTTCACTCTTAAAACTCTGTTTTCTTTCTTGTTTCTCTCTGCTTTCTTTATGAAATGCCTCCAAACATTTCCTTATGTTATTCTTATACATGTTTTTATTCCCGTGGATTTAAAATAATTTCTTCACTTTCAGTTGGATGTTTTTCATGTTTTTAATTCTGTGGTCAAAGTTACAAACATCAGGATCTGATTGTCAGAACATATTTTAATTTATCTACAGTCAGGAAACAAAAAAAAAAACCCTCTGACATCATCAAATATACATTTTAATTTTTGACTTTTTTCTCCACAAAATCAACACAAAAAAAAAGAAATGCAAAGTCCACAAGAAAAAAATTCTGTGAATCACAAGTTTGATTCAGACACAAAGTTTGGATTCCCATTAATTCATTGGCTAGGGTTAGGGTTCTTCCTGCTCTCTTACTGGCAGGATTTGGACTCCTGTAGTGTTTCCTCTGATTAGTCAGGCTTTATGTTTTCATCTTGCAGAGGTGTCCCAGTGTTCAGTGTTGTTATGTCACCAGCATGAACACCTGTGGACTCACCTGGTGACCTCAGAGCTTCCCAGGTATGAGCGCCACCTTCATCTTTCTCTACAACAGTAATCAGGTGAGATGATGATGATGATGATGATGATGGAGGAGGATGAGGAAGTCTGGATCTACTTTCTGTGGGTTCACTGAGGTGTGATGATGATGGAGGAGGAAGCAGAGATGGCCTTCTGGTGTACACTCCCCGTCTTCCGTGAAAACTGCCAGATTGACGACTGAAAGCTCTGCCGCTGTGTGGTGACTCGTCTGTCAAGACAGGTGGGCTGCTAACCTGAGAACCACACACCACAGGTTAGAGTCTAAGTTTAAACAAAACCTGAGTCAGATGGGGAGGAAAGCTATGGAACTATATTCATGTCAAAAGTCATGCGCAAGAAAAAATTCCAGCAAATGATTTAATTTTGAGTGCAGATATTCATTCCTCGCACATATAACTCAGCAACCACAATACTGACAACTGTCACTGGATTACTTTAATGCTGATGAAGTCTTTAAAACAGGAGTATTCAAAGGCAAGTTCTGAAGCCTCTGCACTCCTGTCCCAAGCATAACAAAGATCAGGACAGGAAGTGTGCTTTGAGATGTAGCAATTATAATGTTGGTCAAAACACAGAAAAATAAACCTGCAGACAAAAAGCTGCTCAGTCTGAAGCAACACATGTAGCTTCACCATGACTGGATGAAGCTTCAATACAGGCCTCAGAATTATTCAGCTTTTAAGATTTTTTCAGTATCAAAGTGAAGCCAGTGATGAATCAACACAGTAGAAATAACAGCTGCGGTAAAACTGGCAAACTTCACTCTGTAAAGTGTCAGCAAATCCTCACACAGCAAGTTACTGATGTGCAGCACATTATCAACTCTTTCATAATGATCTTTATTTATAAAACAATACAAAGGCAAGTATTTTATTTTGAACTCCATTTAACGGTTTAAACCTATTTAGGAGAATTAATATAAAAAATGAATGAACTAATAAATTATAGTCTGATAATAATTATAATGCAGAACATTTGTACTTTTACTTCCGTAAAGGTTTATATTTACATAATGTACATATACTGTAGTATTACAACATTTATTTTAGTATAGGTTTATGATACTTCTTCCACTACTGTAAAAAGCTGATAATCAGTATTTGTTCAGAGCATTTGATCACTGTTTATGGAAACAATGAACAGTAATTTTTCTAATATCCCAGTAATAATAACCGTTGGTAAAGCATGGTCCAGGGAGTGGAACGGCTGCTCTATGTACACAGCAGACGGTGAAGGTGGATAGTTTCTCTAGTCGCTTTGCTAACCTACCTGCTAATGTATTCTTGTTCTGCTGTGAGAACTACTGTTTAACAATTGTTCTGTGCGACAGGTCATTCGAGTCCCACCTGTGTTGATCCACAGTTTGAGAAACACTGTAATAACCACAGATCTAAGTACCTATCAGAAACAGCTGTTAGTCTCTTTATGAACATGGTTAAGATTTGTAAATCAAACAGCTGACAGATAACTGTTTGTCTGCAGACCGCAGTGATGGATCTACAGCAGACATAACCAAAGCTAATCAGCTGCACAGAGATACCCACAAACCATAAAAACAGCACACAGCAGCTACAAGGATAGTGTGTAATATAATATATATAAGACCCTTTAAATTTACACAAACTGACAGCAACAACCTTCACTGTTTATCTCACACTGGTTCAGTCAGTTGTCACATTGTATTGTACACAGACAGCCTGTCACAGCCTCTCCTGCTGACTCCACAGACGGCCTGTTCACAGTACGTGTAATATTATCTGGATGAACTATTGTAGTGGAGCGTGAACCCACAGTGAGTGGAGCTCTGCAGCCAGATGTGTACAGCTGTTTGACTGAGTGACATCTGTCAGCAACATAAGCACATTTTATATTTGTTATATTTGGCTAAACCAGAATTCAGTTCACTCAGTTAATTATGAAACTATTTTCCCTTTTTCTCAGGAATGATGTGTGCTCCTCATTATGATGATTTTATGTGATGCTGTACAACAGATTAATGGGACAGGAGTGCAGAGGCTTCAGAACTTGTCTTTGAACCGATTTTGGGGAGCAGCAGCTGAGTGCTGAGTGAAACCGATTTTAAAGATTTCTTCAGCAAACTTTTTTTCTAAACTGTAAACAGATACAGTTTAAAACATATAAACAACTTATATTGCTGCCATGGTGTAACTCAGTTTAATGCAACAGTTCAGTAACCTTAACTAGCCATCAAAGTGACCAATCACATTAGGCTCCCCCCAAACAGTCAATTCAGTTTCTTCAAGCAAGCAGGATCTATGGAAGCTTGTTTCTGCCACTAAACAAAAAAAAATTGCCATCCGTAACTCAAAATTTCAACTAATGTATCTCAAAATTTCACATTAATAATGCAAAATCTTCATTTATTACTACCAATCAAAAATCTCTGTGAAAAAGGTCATTTCCTTGTTACCTGGAAGCAGATGATGCCAATGTATGCACACTCAATTGGGGTAGTGACAGTATCAGTGAGCTAGCAGTGTCTAGCAAACACTAGACTTACCAGTGTCATCAACTTTTTGAATGAACATCAACAGTCAAAACGCCTTCTAGCGAGAAACCGCTCCATAAAGGGTAAGAAATCAATGTTGTCATGTTGAGCTGTTGGACAGCTGTTGCCTTCATCCTTTTGCTTCTGGTTAACAAGGAAATGACATACTGTCACAGAGCTTCCTGACTGGCAGAGCAAACTCAAAATTTCAAGTTATTAACATGATATTTTGAGATATATAACTTGAAATGAAATTAGTTGCTTGGATTATGTTTTATCTCATGCGTGACTTTTGAAATAATATAATTCCGTAGAAAGCCTTGATGTGAAGGGGAGTTAAAGGGTAAATGATAATCATGACATCAGCAAGACTCATGTTAGAGGACTTTGTGATCTACTATTCACCACATGACATGAGTACAGAAACCACAGCAAGTGACATCACATTCAGGTATAAACTCACCACGTGAAACCACAGTAACGTCTGCAGAGAGACAACACATGACTAAGTTTAACATCCGATATACCACAGATTTGATCATCTGAGCCTCTGAGCTGAGGAAACCTCAAAAACACCATTCTGAATATTTAAACCTGCAGAAGCTGCAGTGACGACAGGTTAACATCTGAACATCAGTCAAAACCGAGTCAGGACTTCAGGGATTCAGATTGTTGTGCCCTCTGACCTCAGCATTTATTTTCTTATCAGATTTCAAATCAAAGTCTATCTAAAGATTTTTAATCTGTGGTTTAACAAAAGAGGTTAAAGAACCAGCTGGGATAGGCTCCAGCTCCCCCACCAACCCTGAAAAGGTGAATGGATGGATGATGGATGGGTTAAATAGCCCAGGTGAGCCAAAATATAAATAAACTGTTTGGAGTGGCCTCATCTCCTGGCTGTGGCAATTTCAGCCTAAAACATCTGGAAACAGAAGGACAAGGTCAGTTCAGTGAACAAACAATGCGTTTAATTCAGAGGGATTTCTATGTCGATGATGGTTTGACAAGTGTGCAAACTGAAAAGGAGGCCATTCAGCTTGTTAAGGAGTCAAGAGAACTTTGCAGTACTGGGAGGTTAAGACTGCCTAAGTTTCTCTCCAACAACAAGAACGTAATGTCAACCATTCCGGAAGAAGAGCGTGCCACACTCAAGGATTTAAATAGGGCTTTGGTTCTGCCCCATATGGAAAGTGGGAGTGGAGTGGAGTGGTGTATCACATTTGACTCATTCAAGTTCAGAGTTCAAGTGAAACTCAACCCACTAACAAGAAGAGGTCTACTGTCTACCGTGGCTGCTGTATATGACCCCCTTGGATTCATTGCACCCTTCATCCTTCTTGGGAAACGAATACTTCAGCAGATGTACAGAGAAAAGATTGGCTGGAATGAGGAGATTCCAGAAATCCTAAAATCTCAGTGGGAATCCTGGATCAGAGACCTTCCTGATCTGGCTGAAATGCAAATTAGGAGAGACTTCTTACCTTCAAATTTTGGGAATGTTAAATGTATGAACTTCACCATTTTTCCAACGCAAGTGTTGGGGAACATGGGGTGTGTACTTACCTGTGAGCCATCAGTGAGCTTGATAATGTTCACTGTACTCTGGTAATGGAAAAATCACGACTTTCTCCAACCAATGTCACCACGATTCCAAGACTTGAGCTTGCGGCAGTTGTTGTTGCAGTTCGAACTAGTGGCATGCTACGGAGTGAGCTAGAAATCTAAGAGCTCCATGAGTTCCATGAGATTCCACCGTAGTTCTGTGCTACATAAACAACGATGCCAGAAGATTTCATGTGTATGTAGCAAACTGCAAACAGAGGATCAAGTCAAGTACAGAATCAAAGCAATGGTTACTTCAGAGGACAATCCAGCTGATCATGCCTCTCAGGGTTTGACTGCAGAGCAGTTGAAGACCTCAAATTGGTTTACAGGTCCAATTTTTCTCTGGCAAAGGGAACTACCTTGCAGAGAATACAAGGTAGGAGAGGTCAAGGAGGATGATCCTGAACTCCACAAGGTTGTTGTGTGTAATACTAAGTCGAAGGAAGACCGGTCAAGATTAATAAGAGCAGTGGCTTATCTCGTGTGTATATGTGTTTATCTATGGTTGACTGGTGTTGGGGGTTGCCTTCCATGCCTGGAAGGTGGGTGGTGCCCTCGGGGTTGGCGTTACTCTGGGGTACTGTCATCGCAGGACCCGGGCCTGCTCCCCGGTGCCCTGTGGTGGGGTGTGAGAAATGGAGGTACTTACTGAGCCACTTAGCTGTCAGTATTCTACTCCTGGGGTGCAGGTGCGTGTATGGCTTGTTCTGAGTCTGGGGTTTGCTGTGCCTCACCCCTTGTGGAACATGCTTACTCCCTGCTGGTCGTTGCTGCCCACCTTGGTGAGGGACACTTGGTGGTTCTGGGGTGCAGGGCTGGGTGTTTTGGTGTGGCTGTTGGCCTGCTCGCTTGTGGGTTGTGGTTTGGGTGGGGACAGGCTGCTTCTGTGCATGGGGGGCTTTTTTTTTGCCTTTACTTCTCTTTCAGGTGTTGTTCGCTGTTGTTGGTTATTTGCTCCATCCTCTTTTTGTTTGTGTGTTTTAGTATTCTATCATAGGTGCCTCACTTCCACCTGTCAGTTCTGGTACAGTTGGGCCATACAGTTTAAAGCTTAATAAATAATAACAAGATGAGCATATAATACAGCTCCTCTTGACACACCGACAATACCGCAGTGAGAGCCAACACCAAGTGACAGCCAGCAAGTTATGGTGCTTTTATTTTGAAGGTAAAGCTCACTTAGACTGATTGCTCTGCTAGCATGTGTGAGTTAGCGGAGGCACAAAAGGAAGCAAGAAGTGAGTGTGAGCAAGCAATGCGCTCAGCAGA
This sequence comes from Pterophyllum scalare, assembly GCA_024447675.2. NCBI lineage: Eukaryota > Metazoa > Chordata > Actinopteri > Cichliformes > Cichlidae > Pterophyllum > Pterophyllum scalare. The sequence continues at coordinate 122,584 of JAMQGT020007463.1, read as the reverse complement.
AATTTAATCAGAGTGTGGACGGCTGAGACGTGAACCCTGTAGGAGCCACTGAAGGATTAAAGGTTCCTGTCAGTATCCTGGGCTTTCAGCTACTCTTGGGTTTCTCTCTGCTTGTCTGACTGAAAATAATTGTCACTGCATTCTTCAGAGTCTGAGCCCCTCAAAGAGACCATCCATCCATCCATTTTTTTTCCGGGGCCAGGTTGCAAGGGCAGCAGCCTAAGCGGAGATGTCCAGACCTCCCTTTCCCCAGTCCCCTCCTCCAGACCCCAAGGTGTTCCCAGGCCAGCTGAGAGATATAATCTCTCGAGCATGTCCTGGGTCTGTCCTGGGGCCTCCTCTTGGTAGGACATGCCCAGAACACGTGCCCAAGAGGCATCCTAGTCAGATGCCCAAACCACCTCAACTAGCTCCATTTGATGTGAAGGAGCAGTGGCGCTACTTTGAGCCCCTCCCGAATTGCTGCACTCCTCACCCTATCTCTAAGAGAGAGGCCAGCCACCCTTTGGAGGAAGCTCATTTCTGCTGCTTGTATTCACAATCTCATTCTTTTGGTCACTACCCAAAGCTCGTGACCATAGGTGAGGGTAGGGATGTAGATTGACCGGTAAATCGACAGCTTTGCTTTCACACTTTAGGCGCAGCCCCGATCCGTCTGTCAATCTCTTCTTCCCTTCTCCTGTCACTCATGAATAAGACCCCGGCAGCACAGAGGTAAACACAGACAGCAATTACGAGCAAGATGACAAGTACGCACTTTGTGTCCTTTTATCTGTGATATGAGCTGATACAAAGCAGCAAATTCAGCCTTAGGGCCCAACCTAATTCACAGCCATGAAAATGAAATCGTTTTTCTCATGTAGTACACACCATGCAGTGAAATAGTGGTAGAAAACTTTACGTTGAGAGGGCAGAGTCATGCCCTTCTGCGGCATCATCAGCTGCTTATTCCAGACCAGCTAGCTTGCGGTGCCAGCGTTGAACCCATTTTTCGGCTGAGCACCGAGCGCGTTCATGGTGGAAAAAACGCTGGAAGGTTCAAACACTGGCACCAGCACTCGGTCAGTGGAAAGAGGACCTGTGTGTCTGTGTGTGTTTTCCTTATTATCAATAAAAAAAATTATTGATTGGTGTGTCAGATATGCAGATTCAGTCTCACTGAGTCTCACTGACTAATTTTAACCACCTTCAGACTAGTCAGTGATTTCTGATAAATGTTTGGGTGAAGACATTAAAGATGTTTGGATTGAAAAGGTGCTTAAACTCTCCTTCATGTAGACGTGCATAAGAAATGTGTGAAACTCCATATTTATAGCTTTGTGTTTTTATAACATCACATTAAATATTCATTGTCTTCATCTGACTGCTGTGTGGAATTGTTTTTTTGTTTTGTTTTGTTTTCTATTCTGTTCTATCTCCTCAGGTGTGTTAGTTTCACTTCGCACCACATTGGGATGTTTTCTAAAGGCAATTACATTATAATTAGTGGACCTGATTTGATTGGGGCCTCTTGACCAGGTCGTGTTTGTAAATGAGAACTAGTTCTCAAACATTTTTTACCTGGTAAAATAAAGGTTTAAAATAAAAAATTTTTAAAAAAATTACAGAATGATCCTCAGGGTCCTGCAGGCGTCTCCTCCGGATGGTCCAAAGCAGCAGAAACAGAATCGCTGAAAGGAACGTGATGAGGATGAGTACCACGATTCCTCCTGCCAACCTGCTGTCTACGTCTCCAAACAGCTGCTGCTCCATTAACGCACCACTAGGCACTGAAACACAAAGTTCATGCTTGTGAATGCACCACGAGAGCTGTGTCTCACTTAGGCTGTGTGTTTATCTAATTAAAGAAACAGATTAATGTTCTTCCTGCTGATCCAATCAATCAGTGATCAATCACTGTTCAGTGGAGCAGAAAACCTTGGACCCCCTCATCCTCAGTCCTTTCCTGTGTGATGTCACATCTTCATGTTTGTAATGTGTGTTTTTCAACACAGTTTATATTTAGAAACTGAAGGTTTCATCCTCACCTGCTTGGCCTCTCTGCAGGACTTCAATGTCCACAGAAGCTGAAACTTCTTCTCCCGATTCTTCATCTCTGGCGACGACCTGCAGAGTCAGCATTAAAGCAGTCTTCATGGGTCAGTTACAACCTAAAATCATCCAGAATAATGAATAAAAACTGGTTTCCTCAGAAAAAAAGCCTCTGTTTTATTTCCTGACTGACATTAAAGTGCTCATGGAGCTTAAGGGGATTCAAACTGTGAAGGTTTTAGTCCTCACTCAGCTCATCCTGCTGATTTTGTGGTTTGGCATCACTTCCACCTGAGAAGCATCAAACCAGCTGAACACACCAGAGAGACATCACACCTGTGGCTTGAGGATTTTGTTTATCTCACAGAGTTCAGTTTCAGATGTCCTCCATTCCACTCAGGAGCTAAGATGTTTTCTCCCTAATCCAAACAAACTCTTTTTAATGTTCTCACCATATAGAACAGGGGTGCCAAGCTCAATCATAGGACAGGCCAAAATTGAAGACACAGTCTGAGTCGCAGGCCGAACAGGATTAAAAATACTAATTTTAATCACCAATATGAATTTGAATGGCCAGAATACAGCAACTTCACCAAATTCAGAAACCATTTCCTCTAAAATTGCTGGTGATTTAAACCTTTGCCTCTAATAAAGTTCACTGTCTGTGTTACAATGCTTATGACGCATTCTGTCTTCAGGACTTTGCTGCGCAGCGTTTCCTGCTGTGTGACACAGTGATGCACTGTCAGCTCACCTGTGCAGGTCTCCCTCTGCATCTTCTCTCATATCTGTCTCACCAACCCCCCATCCCCACCCAAAAAAAACAAAAACAAATTGCAGACGAGGAAAAGAGACAGATGGTTTACCTCTGATGTCAGTGATCAGATCCTCTGCCTCCCACCTGTATGTAAAAATTTTCCACTTTTCATTTTGCTATTTTTGTGGGTCAGGCTAGTTTTAATGTCACTGTAAAAAGTGCTGAGGTGAAACTCTACAAAATCCTCAAGTGTCTTTTTTCTGTCGGTTTTCTGCTCCATTGTGGCAGGAAAATGCCTCCACTCTATTCTTTAAGTGCTTGAAAAACATTTTCTGAGAAGCATGTCCTCTGAGCAAACTACAATGAGTGACTGACACAAGAGGTGGATAGAAAAAAAAACATGAACACAAGCAAAAGAGCACAGTGAAAAAGCAGAGTGTGATCTGTTTTTTCCTACTAACAGTGTGTCCAGAGATGATTTTTAGATGATGCTGCAGATTTCCACAGCAACCTTCCCAAACAACAACAACAGCTGGAGAAGGAAGAGGATGGCCTTTATGCAAAGGAGGCAGGAGAGAGAGGGAGACAGCTACAGAGGTTGGAAGATGATGCATCAGACAGGCAGCCTGCAAAGTGACTTCCAGACACACGAAGACTCCTACCTGCTGAATAGGAGGAGGGGGAGCACAGTGTGCCCACGTGACCCATCATGAAGGAAAGGAGGTGTGTCTACCCATGTGCAGTGGATGCTTATGGACATGGTGAGACTGGCTGACAGACTGACATCAAACAGGAGCAAGTAAGTCATCATTTCCTTGGGAGAAAATACTGCAGGAGCTACTCTGGTACTCTGGGACATTTAAGCGCTTTTGGCAGACATGCCACTAAGCTGAGCAGAGTATGCCAGACTATCCTGCTTGATAATGTGAATCTGGAGGTGCATTGCACTGTATTGTGGAGTTTTTCAGGAAGCAGTAACCTTATGATGGAGATCCTTCTAAGCAAGAAGGAGAAATCCTGACAGAGGAGGCGAGTCCAATAAATTGGCTGCATGCATTCCAGTGGAGGAGAGACTGTGAGAGAGCTGACCAAACAGAGGAAGGAGAAGGCTAAGTACCTCTGATAACTGCACACTGAGGCTCAGGCCCCAGTACTGACTGCTAACACTGCTTCAAGTTTTATAGTTCCTCCTCACAGGAGCCCAAGGTTTGTTATCACTCAAACTAGACTACAGGGTACGAGGTAATGTTATCTGCCCCTGAACAATTAGATATGTAATAATGTTAACCCTTTTTCCAAAATGATGCTACCTGATGTAGGAACTCCCCATGATTGTGTGCTGCAGACTGACAAATTTGTGAGAGTTTGGGAAAATTAATCTGCATAATGAACTTATTACAGCTGATATAACACTGTTTTTGGATGGTTCTTGCTTTAGGGATGAGCGTGGCCATAAGGTGGGCAGTGTTATCAGTAATGCATTACTTAATAACACGTTACTCTAATCTGACTACTTTTTTCCGGTAACAAGTAATCTAATGCGTTACTATTTGCCGTCCAGTAATCAGATTAAAGTTACTTATCCAGGTGACTGTGCGTTACTTTTTGTCATCTTCCTCAGTACAAAGATATATTTTTGCTTTCTTCTTGCGTCTCGGGGAGTGACGTCTGACCAATGCGACAAATTAAGTCCTGTTCTCAGCGTGAAAACAATAACAGCACACAGCAACACAAACGTAAACAATAAAGAGAGGAGAGAGATGCACGTTTTCTATCTGAAATACAGGCACTATTGTGAGTCTGTGTCAGCTAAAGATGACAATATCAAGGTTAGTTGTGCACTCTGTGCTGGCGACAAAGTACTATATAGCTTCAATATTTGTAGTCATGGCACAGTCACACTTACAGAGCGAATCCCACCAGGTGGAGAAGCAGAGCTGTGGCTAATGCAGGAGGCCCCCCAGCACCCAAACAACAAAAGCTGGACTTCAGTACAAACCAGTAAGAAAAGAGCTGAAGGAGCTGGGCGGACAGTATGAAATAGAGGAAATGCTGCCCTCAAACATGGCTGACTCGCCCTTGTTTCATGGTTGTTGTTTTATGTTGAGGCAGCGGTGGCGCTGCCGTTGTTGTGCCAAAAAGTGACCGTCTGCCAAAAAGCAATTTGTCAGAAAATGATTACCTGTATTTAAACGGCTGTATAAATGACTTGTTGACCTATAATCTGTGAAACTTGTGTCAAACATATCTCTCATGCTGCAATCGGTTTTTGGCAAAGTGACCTTTATATAATCGTTTTTTATCAAGGTAAAAACTGTCATTGACATTAAAAATGTGTTTTTAAATAGAAATCTGGCTCAGAAGGCTGCAGAAATCACAACAAATATAACATCACACTTCTATAAAGATATTTGAAGTGGCCAAAAACACTGGATTGATTATAATGTAGGTACAATAACACAGACTCCTAAAGATAGTTGACAAACAGGTTATTTCTTCATGTCATATATAAGCGCTTCATAAATCATGCTGACTGCACTCTGTTTACCAATATAAGCAAAGACATTACACATAAAAGCACACAGAAACATCGGGATAACTTTATGGCAGACAATCACTTTTTGGCACAACACCAGCAACTGTTGAAAGTAACTAATAAAGTTACTTGTAATCTAACTTAGTTACTTCTAAAATTAAGTAATCAGTAAAGTAACTAAGTTACTTTTTAAATGAGTAATCAGTAATCAGACTACTTTTTCAAGTTAACTATACCATCACTGAAGGTGGGCTATGCAGATGTTCAGATTAATTCTGCAGGTGTAAGTTTTTCTAGTTTAAAAGCTCAGAAGGCTGATCTGCCGAGTTCAGTGCTGATCTCAGAATGAAAAGCTTTAACAGCAGCTTGTAGACTGGTTACAGGTAAGAGACTTAATTTTTACATTGATTTAGCCTATGTTTATGAGGTTTGTCATGCCAATGCTAATATTTGGAGATAGAGAGGATTTCAGAGAGTTGGTGGCAATCCTCCAGTATAAGGAAAAGCTGTGTTGCAGTTAATTGATGTTTTACAGCTTCCCAGTGCAGTAACCAATATTTTCAATTAAAATCAAATGGCCTGGAGGTGTCAATGGTGTGATCCAGGCAATAACCCAGTCAGGCTAACTTTATCTTTCCAGGAGGTGGACCACTAGATAGCAACACTTCACTGTACAAGAGTAATCTACTGAGGGACAAACAGTGGACCCAAAGTAGGAAGTCATGGATGAGCTTTCATCAGCCTCAGATGGGGGGATAATTGTTGGAGGAAATTAGAAAGTGAGGTTGATGATTTAAATGTTATTAATAACGGCATAGATAAGATAATGTAGAAAGTGGGGTCTCTCTTGTCTAAAATGATAAGAAACATGCTTGGATGCATAACTGTTTATCTGCAGTAGCACTGCATCCTGCTTATTCAAACTTTTTTAGTTTTTTTAAGGTGTAAATTCTCCACCTGCAGCCACCCTTAATGAGGCAAGTGCACTGAGCATTAAGTTGTGCCTGCTCGTGATACCAATGGCGACAGCTGTTTAATTAACAGGTGAGTTGGTTTTTGATCTATGTTTAACTCACCTGTAGGATCTGTCTGTCAAAGTCGTGCAGTTGGTCTGTCCTGGCGATCAGAAGCCCCCCCTGGGTAACTTGGTACAGTCCAGATGGAGGGTGGAGCGAGTAGTGGATATTTGGGTTCAGGCCCTGTGAGTGGACAGCAGTGATGATTCACAGAAATAGTAAGCAATACAGGTAGTGCAGCATGAGTTCTTACATCAGTGAAGTCACGGTCTGACACCTGGACCTGTAGCACCTGATTCCCATAGGTTGAGACGATAGAAGCGGGGCTAGAGCTCTGGATAATGAAACCTTTATAGATGGTTCTATTGAAGGTGGGAGGAAAAGCGTTCTCATAGAGAACTCTGACCAGAACTGATGCCACACTGTACTTCAACCTGTCATCCACCTGGCACACCTGGACAGACGAGAGGTCAGGTAGGCCATCTCAGTTTTTAATAACTGACTGTTGTGAATTAAGCAAGAAACAGGAAATGATATTGTTACCATGACTGTGAGCGTGAAGTTTGGTGTCAGTCGTCGGTCATCTGCAGCTCTTGTTAACCTGATCTCACCTGTCCTGTTGTTGATCACAAACCTGTCCTGATCACCACCTGTGGGTGAAACACATAGACCTGCACACACATGTACACACCTGTACGTGTTTATAGATTAGAGTGTGAGTGAGTTTGACCTGAGAAGATGGTGTACGTGAGAGGAGTGTTGATCCCTCTGTCTCCATCCTCTGCTCTGATTGGACCAGGAGAAAACTCCAGAACCACGTTCTGAAACAAAAAATAAACACCCGCAGGTACGTGGACAGGTGTACAACTTGTTTCCTAAAAGTTAGGATACGAAAATCTAAACAACTGGATACATTTTGTCATACTGAAAAAAACATCTGGCTGTATATCTACTTGTTTTTATCAACATTTTACAACCTGGTAACCTTTTCAGAAAGTGGTTTGTAATGAAATGCATCAATCTGGTTTATCAGGTATTTACCTGGTGTTTCTGTGTGATGTTGGCCATGTAGGTGGGGTTCATGCAGATAGGCACACCTGGTGACACAGGTGTGCAGGGCAGGAAGTGAGGATACTGGTCATCACCATCCTCGATGTTGATGGTGAGAACAGCAGACGTATTGAACTTGTCAAAAGTGTTGGATTCCTGTTAGGTGTGTACAGGTGTGACACAATTATCACCTTTCTATGATAATTCAACAGTTTCATGATGATTAAATATGACAGACTGGGTTTGTTTAAGAGTTTATTGAAATGTTTTTTCATATCTGCCTGTTAGAATCTGATGGCTTGAGATGTTGTCACAGTAAAAAAAAACAAACAAAAAACAAAACTTCTGACCTCATCCTTATTATCTGGATACATCACTTGATTAATTGTTACCTGGGCCCAGATAATGAGTTGCAAATGGGTTCTCGTCTCATAGTCCAGAGGTTTGTTCAGAACTACCTTTCCACTGTTGGGCAGGTCAATCCTGAAGAACTGGGCATCTTGCTGCATGTAGACAGGTGTCAGGTGAGGTAATAAAATGCTGCAGCTCATGGTCAGAAGTATGTGGTCGGCTTTGCTCTTACCGAAGATGGATCGATGATGTAGCCGATCACATCTCCATCTGCATCGATGGCCTTTACAGTAAAAACCACTGAGTTCACTGCTGTCAGCTGCACACAAAGCAAAAAGAAACCTGTTTATAATGATGAGGAAACACTTGAAGCCCCTGTATGACAGAACTTCTCCTGGTTTTACCTCACTGATGGTGAACGGCTGAATTGTCTCCAGCAGGAAGTTTGGTCTGTTGTCATTTTCATTCAGGATCTCCACCAAGATCCTAAAGTTACCCTGAAACAGGGGCAGACTCACCTGAGCCAGCCATCAGGTGTTTTTATTGTTGAGCACAGTTCTCAGGTGACCTACCTGTATGATATCATTTTCATAACATGTCAGCTCTGCTATCAGCACTGATCCCTCCACCTGTGAGACAGAGAAATCCAACCCTGATTATTACAGTGATGTGATATACTTTAAGGTGTTGGAGGTGAGGTGTGTACAAGTGTACCTCTCGGTCGAGGACTCTGGACACTGAGGAGTTGAGTCTGATGGTCCGTCCCTCTAAGTAGAACCAGTTGGCATTTCGTCCGGTCAAACACAGGCGAATGGCGTTGGCTCGTGGATCTGCAGCGATGTTGATATTGGAGATGAACTCACCTGTTGGACTGTTCTCTCTAACCGAGGATAGGATGTCAGAGCCCTCCCGACACAGACTGGCTGAGGATGGAGCAGAGGATAACTGATGTGTCTGTGGCAGTGAGGAAGATCAATAACTGACAATCTTGTTGATTTGGTTCTGTTGGTATCCAAAGACATTTGAACATGTTATGTTTAAACACAAACTTCTCAGAGTGAGGCTCTGAAAGTAGTCTTATTCTCAAAAACTGAAGAGTTGTTTTTTTTTTTACCTTAAACCCTAACCCTACCTTAGACTACTGGCCACATTTAACCAAACATTCATGCACTTTCTTCTACACGTTTTATTCTACACACATCCCAATCATTTTAGAATCACCAGTTACCCTAATAAGCATGTCTTTGGACTGTAGGTAGAAGCCAGAATATCAGAGAGAACTCACACAGGCACAGGGAGGCCTCTTGTTAACCACTTTAACCACTTCAGCATCATGGATAAATGGCATTGCTGATGAGACAGTGTTTGGTATCAGAGACAAACAGGTTTTAAAATTTCTTACCTGTAACAATGTGATAAGACACTCTGAGAGCCACCTGCCACAGCAGCACCCTGCAAGACCTCAACATCTTCATCATCGTCCTCCTCCACCTGATGATACAAAGTCAGTCAGCAGTAGGTAAGGAGGATCAACAAAGTAAACCACCCAACCTACCAATTAGTCATCCAACCAAGCAAACCAACAATCCAAAAAAATTCCTTCACTCTACATGATTTTCTCTGAGTCTGGTTCTGCAAGAAATGTCTTAATGTTAAAAAGGAGGTTTTTCTTCTCACCAAGTCATCAAGTGCTGCTGATAGAGGATTGTCTGGGGATTTCTCTCTAATATTGTTGGGTTTTATAGTATAAAGCATCCTGAGGCCACTGTTGTTGTGATTTGGTGCTATATAAATTCAATTCAATTCAATTTTATTTATATAGCGCCAAATCACAACAAACAGTCACCTCAAGGCGCTTTGTATTGTGGGTAAAGTCCTACAATAACACAGAGAAAACCCAACAGTCAAAACGACCCCTATGAGCAAGCACTTGGCGACGGTGGGAAGGAAAAACTCCCTGTGTCTGTCAGTGTAGTGTCCAGAGGCTGGAGGCGCTACCAGGAGACAGGCCAGTACACCAGGAGACGTGGAGGAGGCTGTAGGAGGGCAACAACCCAGCAGCAGGACTGCTACCTCCGCCTTTGTGCAATGAGGAACAGGAGAAGCACTGCCAGAGCCCTGCAAAATGACCTCCAGCAGGCCACAAATGTGCATGTGTCTGCACAAATGGTTAGAAACCGTCTCCATGAGGATGGTATGAGGGCCTGACATCCACAGATGGGGTTTGCGCTCACAGCCGAAAACTGTGCAGGACGCTTGGCATTTGCCAGAGAACACCAGGATTGGCAAATTGGCCACTGGTTCCCTGTGCTCTTCACAGATGAAAGCAGGTTCACACTGAGCACATGTGACAGACGTGACAGAGTCTGGAGACGCCATGGAGAGCGATCTGCTGCCTGCAACATCTTTCAGCATGACCGGTTTGGCAGTGGGTCAGTAATGGTGTGGGGTGGCATTTCTTTGGAGGGCCGCACAGCCCTCCAGGTGCTCGCCAGAGGTAGCTTGTCTGCCATTAGGTACCGAGATGAGATCCTCAAACCCCTTGTGAAACCATATGCTGGTGCAGTTGGCCCCGGGTTCCTCCTAATGCAGGACAATGCTAGACCTCATGTGGCTGGAGTGTGTCAGCAGTTCCTGCAAGATGAAGGCACTGAAGCTATGGACTGGCCCGCCCGTTCCCCAGACCTGAATCTGATTGAGCACATCTGGGACATCATGTCTCGCTCCATCCACCAACGTCACGTTGCACCACAGACTGTCCAGGAGTTGGTTGGATGCTTTAGTCCAGGTCTGGGAGGAGAGCCCTCAGGAGACCATCTGCCACCTCATCAGGAGCATGCCCAGGTGTTTGTAGGGAGGTCATACAGGCACGTGGAGGCCACACACAATACTGAGCCTCATTTTGACTTGTTTTAAGGACATTACATCAAAGTTGGATCAGCCTGTAGTGTGTTTTTCCACTTTAATTTTGTGTGTGACTCCAAATCCAGGCCTCCATTGGTTAATAAATTTGATTTCCATTGATGATTTTTGTGTGATTTTGTTGTCAGTACATTCAGCTTTGTACAGAACAAAGTATTCAATGAGAATATTTCATTCATTCAGATCTAGGATGTGTTATTTGAGTGTTCCCTTTATTATTTTTTTTAGCAGTGTATTAAATTAGAGGTCATAGAGTTGTCTGGTGTGTGAGAAAGAGGTCCTGAGGTGAAAACCTGCAGAGGTCAAACAGAGCTGACCTCAAAGCGGTGAACAAACAGGACGTGACCAAACTGAAAATATGAACCCTGAGGTCCATGTCACTTCACTAAATTATCACAGTTGTGTTTTTATGACCTTCAGCTGAATATCATCACCTGCAGGACTCCACTGCTCTTTATTCAGGTTGCTTTTTTAAATATACAGAGTCTGCTGTTTATTCTTTAAGCTCTTTATACATCATGCACTACATGTATGAAACTCTGTGGTTCATGGTGGTGTCATCATGGAGTTTCATTTAAAAAACAGACTTAGGATAAGGTGGACTTTAAGAATGAATGAATCAGATTCTGAAACGTTCTCTGACTCTGACCTCAGTGGTTTTCTGCTGATGAACTTTGAACTTTGTTTCATGCTTCAGTGTCCTCAACCATGAGGTGACCTGCCAGGAAGACACATTTTTTCTTGGGTCCATATCTACTTCGAAATACACCTCACATCTTGGTTTCCTTTCAAGGTTACATCACTTCTAAATAAAGAGAAGTCACATTTTCATGAATCATGAGCACATCATCTGAAAGATTTCTAATCTTATTTTCTACCTTATTTTTAGCAACCACATTACTGTATCAAGCTGGACACTGAAGAAATTACATATTGCTAAGTTTTTTATTTATAAAAGACCTTTGTGTTCAGACATGTTTTTACCCTCAGCTTCATGTTTGACATAAATTATTACTGAGGCCTCCATAAAGCTCCATCACGGAGAGGCCTGCAAACTCTGACTGGTGAAGAGTTGTTTTGAACTGGAAGGAGCCGGGTTCATGACAAAGAGGAGGAAGAAAAGTGGCTCAGATGATGTCTGCAGAGGACATTTTTCATTGTTCTCAGATTCAGATACTTTATTGTCATTGTCATTTCTACAACATTGAAATTAACTGCAAACTCTATGATGTGAAATATTGGGACAATAATAGTAAAACACAATTAATACACAGTCACACACTCCTTGTCTTTCCATGTATTGCACATTTCCCTCCTGTTGCTCTTGAAAACAGCAGCCTAAGTGCATTTATTCAGCATTAGGTGGTATGATTGCTTTAGGATAGAAACTGTTCTTTAATCTGTATGTTCTTGCTTTAATAGTCCTGAATCTCCTGTCTGACTCTTTGAACTTTTTCTGATGAACCAGCAGCAGCTCAGGTCAACGTCTCATTTCAGACAGTTTGAATAGCTGCTGCTGATCTCAGAGCTGCAGAGTTTGGTGTCAGCTCAAAACACACACACACACACACACACGCACAGTAATATTGCAGCAAACTGAACAGACTGAAAATATTTTGAACCATTTTCACCATCGTTTGTTCCAATCGCAGAGCTGTCTGTGCTGGACTGCATTAACCCAGTGCCTGCTGTTTACTCCTTCCTGTTTCTCATTCTTCATTCTCACACACACTCACCTCTCTCTCCTGCTGGCCTACAGTCAGCCGATGTCTCTTGGCCTTACTCCTGATTCATACCTCATGCTGTCACACGTTCATGTTTTCATGTTTCAGCCGCATGGCCTCAGTTTGGTGTTCTACTTTGTCCTCAGAGAACATGGTGGCCTGTGTGTGTGTGTGTGTGTGTGTATGTGTGTGTGTGTATGTGAGTGAGTGAGTGAGTATTAGAGGGCTTACCCGGCATTAATGAGCAGGATAAGTAGGCCAACATGCTGCAGGACTTTAAACCAGCAGGATCCTGTTAGTTCCACCTGGTGCTGTTCTCAATATCAGTGTTCATTGAAATAAACAGCCAGAGTTAATAAACACTCACTCAAAAACAGAAATAAAACAAATGGGCCCTTAGAGATGTTACAAACCTATTGCGTTTGTTTCTGTAGGTTGTTTTTAATCAGTATTTCCTTTCAAAGGGAAAATCAGCACTCACTTGGACCCCTTTATTGTAAAACCAATATTATCTGTGTCAAAGAAGAAAACAAGAAAGAAAGCTCTGAAAAGACTGATGCCTTCTACCAGCTTGTCTCTTCCTGTTTGGACACCACTTCACTGCAGTTGAGTGAACAAACAGAGTTACTGCAGCCTCCTATTCATCACATGACAGACTGATTCTTCCCACATTCAATCTATATGGTTCCACATCTGGAGTGCTGTATGGTTCCTTCATTTATGATGCCATTTGAATGACAGAGAGCTTACAGTCTAGAGCTCCTCATAGTGCAGATGTTGATCCTGGATCAGGACCTGACCTCTCTTCTCAGACTCAGAAAACCTACAGTGTCTTTTTGGGTGTTTGGAGATGAGCTGGAGGAACCAAACAGGTTCAGGTTTCTGCTGCTGGTCACATTATTGTGTGATGAAATAAAGCAGCAATCTCTGCACTGACCCACCACCATGTGTGACACATACAGTGCCTTGCGAAAGTATTCGGCCCCCTTGAACTTTTCAACTTTTTGCCACATTTCAGGCTTCAAACATAAAGATATAAAATTTGAATTTTTTGTGAAGAATCAACAACAAGTGGGACACAATTGTGAAGTGGAATGAAATTTATTGGATGTGTCAAACTTTTTTAACAAATAAAAAACTGAAAAGTGGGGCGTGCAATACTATTGGGCCCCTTTACTTTCAGTGCAGCAAACTGACTCCAGAAGTTCAGTGAGGATCTCTGAATGATCCAATGTTGTCCCAAATGACTGATGATGATAATTAGAATCCACCTGTGTGTAATCAAGTCTCCGTATAAATGCACCTGCTCTGTGATAGTCTCAGGGTTCTGTTCCAAGTGCAGAGAGCATCATGAAGACCAAGGAACACACCAGGCAGGTCCGAGATACTGTTGTGGAGAAGTTTAAAGCCAGATTTGGATACAAAAAGATTTCCCAAGCTTTAAACATCTCAAGGAGCACTGTGCAAGCAATCATATTGAAATGGAAGGAGTATCAGACCACTGCAAATCTACCAAGACCCGGCCGTCCCTCTAAACTTTCATCTCAGACAAGGAGAAGACTGATCAGAGATGCAGCCAAGAGGCCCATGATCACTCTGGATGAACTGCAGAGATCTACAGCTGAGGTGGGAGAGTCTGTCCATAGGACAACAATCAGTCGTACACTGCACAAATCTGGCCTTTATGGAAGAGTGGCAAGAAGAAAGCCATTTCTCAAAGATATCCATAAAAAGTGTGGTTTAAAGTTTGCCACAAGCCACCTGGGAGACACACCAAACATGTGGAAGAAGGTGCTCTGGTCAGATGAAACCAAAAATTGAACTGTTTGGCCACAATGCAAAATGATATGTTTGGTGTAAAAGCAACACAGCTCATCACCCTGAACACACCATCCCCACTGTCAAACATGGTGGTGGCAGCATCATGGTTTGGGCCTGCTTTTCGTCAGCAGGGACAGGGAAGATGGTCAAAATTGATGGGAAGATGGATGGGGCCAAATACAGGAGCATTCTGGAAGAAAACCTGTTGGAGTATGCAAGAGCCCTGAGACTGGGACGGAGATTTATCTTCCAACAAGACAATGATCCAAAACATAAAGCCAAATCTGCAATGGAATAGTTCACAAATAAATGTATCCAGGTGTTGGAATGGCCAAGTCAAAGTCCAGACCTGAATCCAATGGAGAATCTGTGGAAAGAGCTGAAGACTGCTGTTCACAAACTCACTGAGCTCGAGCTGTTTTGCAAGGAAGAATGGGCAAGAATTTCAGTCTCTCGATGTGCAAAACTGATAGAGACATACCCCAAGAGACTTGCAGCTGTAATTGCAGCAAAAGGTGGCGCTACAAAGTATTAATGCAAGGGGGCCGAATAATATTGCACGCCCCACTTTTCAGTTTTTTATTTGTTAAAAAAGTTTGACACATCCAATAAATTCCATTTCACTTCACGATTGTGTCCCACTTGTTGTTGATTCTTCACAAAAAATTAAAATTTTATATCTTTATGTTTGAAGCCTCAAATGTGGCAAAAGGTTGAAAAGTTCAAGGGGGCCGAATATTTTCGCAAGGCACTGTATACACAAACACACCTTCCATGGGTCCATATACACATCCATTGTTTGTTCAGTGAGTGTGTTAAAATAAATTGATGCATTTTCTCTGCACATGAAGCCCGATGAGCTCGCTGATTGTTTTGCTGTGATTTGATCTTATTGATTAGTTTTCTTAATCCGTTCTTTATGCTCAGAGAATGTAAGAAGTTTGATGAAAAAGGAATCAAATGTAAAAGGATTTTATTTCAGAAACAATCATCACTAATCAGCTGTTTTACCTGTAGCAAGAGGTTCATTTCATCCAGCTCACAGCTCATCACACAAACCTGATCCTTCTGCCCCAGAAACCACGGAAGCATGTTTATCATAGTGTGGATGGCTGAGACGTGAACTCTGTAGGAGTCACTGAAGGATTAAAGGTTCCTGTCAGCATCCTGGGCTTCCTGCTACTCTTGGGTTTCTCTCTGCTCAAATGTCTGACTGAAAATAATTGTCACTGCATTCTTCAGAGTCTGAGTTCCTCAAAGAGACCATCTATCCATCCATTTTCTTCCACTTATTCGGGACCAGGTCACAGCAGCAGCTTAGGCAGCAGCCTAAGCAGATAAGCCCAGACCTCCCTCTCCCCCAGCCACCTCCACCAGCTTATCCGGAGGGACCCCAAGGTGTTCCCAGGCCAGCTGAGAGATATAATCTCTCCAGTGTGCCTGGGTCTGCCCAGTTTAAATAAATATAAAAATCATTACAAAAAATGTTGGTGACATGAGGCACTTAACATATAAATTCTTTGAGGCGGTAGTGCAAATGTAGGCATGCAAACAGAAGTAGCTAATATACTGGGTACCTGAGTAATTTGGTGATATTGGTGGTGGTGGTGGTGGATAAGGAGTGGGGGGTGGGGGTCAGAGCTAGTGCGTGCAGGGGGCAGCAGGAGGAGGGGATGCAGTGCAGGGAGGGAATTGAGTGCCGTGACAACCTGGTATATGAAACTGATGATCTTAGCTGCTGTCATTATGCGCTGGAGGGTCCTGTGGCAAGATGCTGGACGGGTGCCATACCACACTGTGATGCAGCTGGTCAGGATGGTCTCCATCATGCCCCTGTAGAAACTGAACATGATGGGGGCTGGGGCTCTGGCTCTTCACAGGCTGTGGCAAAAGTAGAGGAGCTGGTGAGCCTTTTTGGCCAGAGAAGTGGTGTTAAGGGTCCAGGAGAAGTTCTCTGTGACACGCACACCCAGAAACCTAGTGCTGCTCACCCTCTCTGCAGCAGCACTGTTGATGGTCAGAGGGGAATGCTGGGGGTGTGCTCTCCTGAAGTCCACAACAATTTCCTCTGTCTTCCTCATATTCAAAGAAAGATTGTTTTGGTTGCACCACAAGACCGGGTGGCTCACCTCGCTCCTGTAGTTTGTCTCATCATTGTTGTTGATGAGACCCACTACTGTCGTGTCATCCGCAAGCTTGATGAATCTGTTGGAGCTGTGCAATGGGTCATGGGTCAAAAGTGTGAAGAGGAGGGAGCTCAGCACACATCCTTTCGGGGCCCCTGTGCTCAGAGTGATGGAGCTGTATGTGTTGCTGCTGACCCGAGCAGCTTGTAGTTCCCCAGCAGCCAGTTGTACAGTGAAGTGTTCAGCCCCAGACAGTCCAGTTTTAGAATGAGCTGTTGAGGGATTATTGTGCTGAATGCTGAACTGAAGTCAATGAACAACTTTCTGACATAACAGTCTTTATTGTCCAGAGGAGTTAGGGCTGAGTGAAGGGCAGTCTGTGAAGACATCAGCGAGGTCCCCCTGCACAGTCCCTCAGACCAGGACCTGGTATGTTGTCAAGACCAGGAGTTTTGGAGGCATTTATCCAGCTGAACGTTCTCCTCATGTCTTCTGGAGACAGCCTTAACACCTGGGTGCCAGGAGGGGATGGGAACTTCTGAGCAGGCATGTTGTTGTGCACCTCAAACTGAGCGAAAAACTGGTTCAGTTTGTTCAGCAGAGAGGTGGCACTGTTGCAGGTCTTTGGAGGTGGGTTTGTAGTTGGTCATTGCCTGTATCCCCTTGCTGTCACTGAAGCAATGGGCTATCCTCCCAGAGTATTGCCTCTTAGCCTTCCTGATGCTGTGGGACAGGTTGGCCCTAGCTGTCCTCACGCCTGCCTGGTCTCCTGCTCTGAAGGCAGCATTTCGGACCTTCAGGAGTCTGTAGACCTCCCCTGTCAGCCATGGCTTCTGGTTGGCATTGGCAGTGATGGTCTTGAAGTCTGTTACATTATCAGTGTACTTGGTGATGTATGCAATACACAGTTTCAGTGTACTCCTGAAGGTCACTGGTATTATTGTAGGTGGCAGCTTGTTTGAACACATCCCAGTCTGTGGAGTTAAAACAGTCTTGGAGTGGTTCTGAGGAACTTCTGGCCACACTCGTACCTGTTTTTGGACTGGTTTAGTGACTTTTATCAGTGGTCGGTAAGCATGACAGTGATGTGGTCTGAGGCTTTGAGGTGGGGGAGGGGGAGGGTCTTGTAAGCTGCTCTCTGGGTGGTGTACACATGGTCCAGTGTGTTGTTGCCCTGAGTTGGAAAGTCTATGTGTTGATGTAGTTTGGGAAACACAGTCCTGGGGTCTACCTGGTTAACATCCCCAGCCAGAATGAGGGTGGGCTGTCTGCTGCTCACTGGTGTGCTGATACAGTTCATTCAGTGCCTCATTCCTGTGGTTGTTATTTAAGTTCAGAGGGCTATAGACAGCAATGACCATGATAGCTGTAAATTCCCTCGGGAGGCAGAATGGCCAGCACTTAATGACTAAAAGCTCCACTAATGGTGAGTAGTGTTTGCAGACCACAGCAGCGTCGCGACACCAGGCATCATTGATGTAAACACTGAATCCCCCGCCGCGGGTCTTATCACCTTCAGTGAGATCTCTGTCAGCTCGGTAGCACTCAGTTCACTTGTGTACAATTCAATTCAATTCAATTTTATTTATATAGCGCCAAATCACAACAAACAGTCGCCTCAAGGTGCTTTGTATTGTGGGTAAAGACCCTGAGATACTTAAACTCCTCCACCTGGTGCACCAACTCATCCCAGCTCAACGAGACCTCAAACATGAAATGATTTCACTGCTTCCCACTGAATGAGCTTCACCAGTAACATCAACTGTCAGCCTTCAGTTTCTGTGAAGGGTCAAGAGCAGAGTTATTGATCAGCCATTAACCATGATGTTTAATTTAGAAAACAAACAGCTGAGTAATGTTTAGCCAGTTTATTAATCATTTAGTGAGGACTCGAATGCTTCCATCAAACTGTTTCAATCTGCAGAGGTGAAAACTTGAGGTCTTTCAAGGAAATCTTTGTTTTGGCCTCCTGGAGAGGAAACGTCACAGATAACAAGTAAACTCATGTTTGTTTGCTCAGAATGCAAACACTGAAATAACCCAAACCCCAGGGAGTCAGCTTCTTACTGCTCTCCGACTGCCACACAGTGCTGCTCTTCTTCTTCTTCTTCTTCTTCTTGATCTCTGTTCAGTTGGAGGTGAGTCACTGAGGTGACTCATTGCCATCACAGTGGAAACTACCTGCTGAGCACACTCAGGTGTGAATCCTGTGATAAAACACTGTCTGTGTCCAGTTGTTCTTCTCCATATTTAAAACCTGTTATTAAATCTACAACACTCTTACCCTCCATTATTAGCCTACATTTTTATTCTATCCTCAGTTTTTCATCTTCGGCATTATTTAAAGGTTAATTTGTCCAGCTGACCTGCTGTGTCTTTGTTCCGCTGCTCTGACCTTTACAGTGCATGTGGATCTCAGATCTCTTTCTGATCAGTCAGCAGGTCCCAGACCAAGACTTCCCTGTCAAACAAAGGTGTTGGAGGTCAGTATTCCTCAACAAGGATCATTTACAGTATGAGAAATAATTATTTGATCCCCTGCTGAATTTGTAAGTTTGCTCAAAGAAATGAGGAATCTTTCATTTTTATGGTAGTTTCATTTGGAGTGAGACAGAATATCAACCAAAAAACCAGAAAAAACACATTACATAAATGTTATAAATTGATTTGTATGTTATTGGGTGAAATAAGTATTTACAACCCAGCTAGAATTCTGGTTTCCTGTGCCCATGTGACACACAGATTACAATCAATCATTCAATCACAGATACTCCTGATCTCAGCTAGATATGTGCATAAAGCACAACTGCCCATAGAATCTGTTTCTCCCATTCCAACCCCTCCCCCACCCTGGGCCAGACCAAAAGCAGTCAAAGGACATCAGGGACAAGATTGTAGACCTGCACATAGCTGGAATGGGCTACCAGTCTATCAGCAAGAAGCTTGTGAGAATGTGACAACTGCTGGTGCGATTATTTAGAAATATTGAATGACCATCACTTGCTCTCGGTTTGGAGCTCCCTGCAAGATCTTGCCTCATGGGCTGAGAATGATCATGATGAAGGTGGTGGATCAGCCCAAAAATACACGGAAGGAGCGTGTTAATGATCTATTTAAATTAAATTCATTTTTATTTATATAGCACCAAATAACAACAAACAGTCACCTCAAGGTGCTTTATATTCTAAGTTAACCCTATAACGCTGAACATGTTGTGGGGAGAGAGACAGGACAAAAGATACATTGTGGAAGAGAGACTTGAAGGCAGCTATGACCACAGTCACTAAGAACACCACTGGTAATGCACTACCAGCATGACCTCAGTCTTCTAGAAAATCTGTGGAGCGAGCTGAAGCATCAAGTTACCAAATGGCAGCCAAGAAACATGAAGGATTTAGAGAGTTTCTGTAAAGAGCAGTGGGCCAAAATCCCTCCTGAAAAAAATACAAGAAATATGAAAACATGAAAGGTTAATAAGAGGCTAATGCATGGTCCTGGGCTAGTTGCCCAGTGTTTTTGAGTTTTAGACTTTGAGGTTTTGTTTATTTAATTATTCTGAAATTCTTTGCCTCCTGGTTATATTGTTATATTTTCCTTTTAAGTATACTTAAGTGTGTTCTCAATGCTTTAGTTTAGTTCTCCCTCTGTTTCTCCCCAGTATAGATGTTCCCTCCCTCTTGTGTCTTGTCTCCTGTGTTATGTTCATTCACATGTCTGCATTTCCTCAGTGTGTGTGTGTGTGTCTTCCTGTATGGTGTCAAGTCTGTGTTCTTGTCTCCGTGTTCTCGTCTTGTTCTCTGTGATTTAGTTCAGGTGTGTGTTTCCCCAGCTGTCTCCTCTTCCCTTAGTCATGTTATTGTGTTCTTCCATACAGTCCACCTCCATAGACAGTGACACAAAGTAAATCTAAAAACATTAAAATGATCCTATGAAACTATATACCAATATCAGTGTGTACAGGTGTATACAAATAGGTTTTTAACCCTGTGTTGCCATGGTGATGGTACTAAACCTATGCTATCAGAAGCTGTAATTTTTATTGTTTTCTTTTTTATTATTTTCCAAAGTTTATCAATCAGGGACAAAGAACATTCTAACACATCCAAAAAAAAAGTCAGAGGTCTTTTCTCTGAACCTCAGGGCAGCCACCAATGAGGACTAAATGTTTTTTGATGGGTAGCAGACTGAGTTTATTTAATAATGTGAAAATGGAGCTGAAAAAGTAAAGTAGGGTCCCTGTTTGATTTACACCTGGAGTCTGATCTGATTGGTCTGGTCAGAATTAGGGGTTCCAAACTCTGAGATTTAAGCAGAATCATAATTCAGTTCAATTCAATTTTATTTATATAGCACCAAATCACAACAAACAGTCACCTCAAGGCGCTTTGTATTGTGGGTAAAGACCCTACAATAACACAGAGAAAACCCAACAGTCAAAACGACCCCCTATGAGCAAGCACTTGGTGACGGTGGGAAGGAAAAACTCCCTTTTAACAGGAAGAAACCTCCAGCAGAACCAGGCTCAGGGAGGGGCAGTCATCTGCTGCGACCGGTTGGGGCTGAGGGGAGAGAGACAGGACAAAAGACATGCTGTGGAAGAGAGGCAGAGATTAATAATAATGATTAAATACAGAGTGAAGTATAAACAAGTAAATAAAGGTGAATGAGAAGAAACAGTGCATTATGGGACCCCCCCTCAGCAGCCTAGGCCTATAGCAGCATAACTAAGGGAGGGGTCAGGGTCATCTGATCCAGCCCTAACTATAAGCTTGATCAAAAAGGAAAGTTTTAAGCCTAATCTTAAAAATAGAGAGGGTGTCTGTCTCCCGAATCCAAGCTGGGAGCTGGTTCCACAGATGAGGGGCCTGAAAGCTGAAGGCTCTGCCTCCCATTCTACTTTTAAGTATCCTAGGAACCACAAGTAAGCCAGCAGTCTGAGAACGAAGTGCTCTATTGGGGTGATACGGTACTATGAGGTCTTTGAGATTATTCAAGACCTTGTATGTTAGAAGAAGGATTTTAAATTCTACTCTAGATTTAACAGGGAGCCAATGAAGAGAAGCCAATATGGGAGAAATCTGCTCTCTCTTTCTAGTCCCTGTCAGTACTCTAGCTGCAGCATTTTGGATCAGCTGAAGGCTTTTCAGGGAGTTTTTAGGACAGCCTGACAATAACGAGTTACAGTAGTCCAGCCTAGAAGTAATAAATGCATGGATTAACTTTTCAGCATCAGTCTGAGAAAGGGTGTTTCTAATTTTATAAATATTGCGCAAATGTAAAAAAGCCGTCCTACATATCTGTTTAATATGTGCATTCAAGGACATATCAAAAATGACTCCAAGATTTCTCACAGTGTTACTGGAGGCCAAGGTAATGCTATCCAGAGTAAGTATCTGGTTTGACACCATGTTTCTAAGATTTGTGGGGCTGAGCACAAGAACTTCAGTTTTTATCAGAATTTAGTAGCAGGAATTTAGAGGTCATCCAGGCCTTTATGTCTTTAAGACATTCCTGCAGTTTAACTAATTGATGTGTATCATCTGGCTTCATGGATAGATAAAGCTGAGAATCATCTGCATAACAATGAAAATTGATGCAATGCTTTCTAATAATACTGCCTAAGGGAATCGTGTACAATGTAAATAAAATTGGACCTAGCACAGAACCCTGTGGGACTCCATAATTAACCTTAGTGTGTGAAGACGACTCCCCATTTACATGAACAAATTGGAGTCTATTTGATAAATATGATTCAAACCACTGCAGTGCAGTACCTTTAATACCTATGGCATGCTCTAATCTCTGTAATAAAATGTTATGATCAACAGTATCAAAAGCTGCACTGAGGTCCAACAGGACAAGCACAGAGATGAGTCCACTGTCAGAGGCTGTAAGAAGATTATTTGTAACCTTCACTAATGCTGTTTCTGTACTGTGATGAATTCTGAAACCTGACTGAAACTCTTCAAATAAACCGTTCCTCTGCAGATGATCAGTTAGCTGTTTTACAACTACTCTTTCAAGGATTTTGGAGAGAAAAGGAAGGTTGGAGATTGGCCTATAATTAGCTAAGACAGCTGGGTCAGTGATGGCTTTTTAAGTAGTGGTTTAATTACAGCCACCTTGAAGGGCTGTGGTACATAGCCAACTAATAAAGACAGATTGATCATATTTAAGATTGAAGCATCAATAATTGGAAAGACTTCTTGTCTTACTATGTAATGATTTACTGATAATTGATCAAATCTTAAATTGGACTAATGGATGGTATGTTTCTGACAGAGCTGATGTCATGTTTCATTAAGGTCCAGTTGGTAAAGGAGCATTCATTGCTTGGGGGCAGTTTCATCTTAACAACATGCTAACCATTCACAGTTTCAGAATTTAAAATACATTTTAAATCCAGGCCTTACAATCCAGGTGTTATCAGCTTCTTTTTTTGTGTAAAAATCCAGATAAAGATGGGAATCTAAATATAAGCAGGCCAGTTTTATTTATGTTAATTCAATCCACAGCAGCAGACCTGACAGGACACATGTTAATATATCTTTGAGGCATTCGCTTACCTTCTGCATGATTTCCTTTATGTATTCCTCTCCATTCAGCAGCTAATCTGGAGTTTCTAAGCAGAACTCCTGCTGTGTGATGAAAGCTTTGTCTCCTCTTTGTTTCCAGTGCTAAAGTTTCCAAGGAACAGACACCACTGCCAACACCAATGCCAAGGCTATGACAATACCTCAGCTTTTCTTTGAAACAGCTAAAAATGACACTGTAGTAGGTTTATTCATTGTATTTTTGTGTTGTTGTAACATCAGTTGTAAAAATTATACACATTTGAAGCCATTCAGATCTGATTCACATCATGAAATGATGATATTTTATATATACAGTAACAGTATCAGGCTGGTACTGTATATATTTTATGTCTGTCAAATTGTTATCTTTTTCATTTTTATAGATTCAACTAATGAAATGGGAGAAATGACGTGTTTTTGTGACAGGTTGCGAGTAACAAAGAGCATAAAGATACAATTTAAACTAGTTCATTGCTAAGTCATCTGTTATGTGTAGACACAACACTGGTTCATCCCTTGAGTTAGGAGCAATTTTATCCTTCAGTGATTCATAGGTCAGACTTCAGAGGCTTCACAAACAAACAGAAAATCCTCTGAAAATGGTCATATACAAGGACTGGACTGAAAATGAGTGAGAAAACAGCTAATCACCCAAGAAAAACTTTGAAAGACCTTCAGAAAGCTTTAAAACATTTTAAAAATTACAAGAAAATCCAAATCCTTGGATGCAAAAATATAAAGAAATGAGGGGTGGTTCAAGTCTTACCTCTAATATTGCGCAGTACTGAATATGTCTTACTTTGACATTTGTCTCCATGGATGTGCAGAGTCTTCTATTCTGTTTCAGCTTTTCACTCACTCCCATTTCCTTTGTTCATGAAATTGAATCATGAAAATGTTGTACTTTACTTCTAAACGCCCTCTCCAGAGGACGACCATGGCTCAGGTGGTGAAATGGGTTGATTAATAATCACATCCTCTCTTTAACTCTGTCTGCACACATCTGTGATGTGGAGAAGCTGCAGATGTCCATGTGGTGTTCATGTTTTGGCTTCAAGTCTCACCGCAGTCTGTCTAAAGAAAAGACTCAGCTCTGTGGAGTAAGAACATTTAGAAATACCTTTCTTCTAATGCTTTGTTTTCATAACAAAATTAACACAAAAATAAAAGAACGTCATCTCCACAACTTAAAAGCAAGTAAAGACAAATAAAATCCTCGTTTTCTGGATGTACACCTCAAGACACATGTTTATTACATGTTGCAACTCCTGGATGAGATGCTTTCCATCACCATGGTTACCTGTGGTTTCTATGACTGGGCATAGAGGTGGAGGCCTCTCTCTGCCTTCATTTCATCTCCGATGGAGGAGTTTATAATGTTAAACTGTGATGAAGCTGCTTCAGAAATACACTTGTGGTTCCTCACAGTGCGAAAACTCAAATATCTCCGGGACCGTTCTGACAGGTTGACAGGAGCTCCACCCACACTAGATGTGTCATTACAGTAAAACAAAATTGAATGAACAGTTTCACTGACAAGCCTCTGAGGATTCAGGCAACAGCAGATGACAACAGGTGAACAAACTGAAGCTTCTTTGATGAACAAGTGGTTCTGCATCATGTCCAGACTTTTCTTCTCCATCCTTTTAATGAGTTATCAGACCTGCAGGATCTGTTGATAATCAGCAAATGTGGCCTTGTCACGTTCTTTGTGTTCCTGTGGACAATTTTAATATCAGTGACATTTAGCATAAAACACACCTGACAATGATCCTCACTCACAGTCTGATGGGGTATCTGCTGTTTTCCTACAGATCAGCATTTGTTCAAAAGCATAATTATCACCTGGTTCCATTAAACAGAAAGTCTTTAATCTCGTTAATGTTTTTATGCTAATGCCACAGATGTTTTTTCAGCTACATTTCATCACTTTCACGCCACAGATCAAAATTCTACAAACTTAATGAGCTTCACCACATAACTGATAGAAACATTCAGAGCCGCATGAAGCTTTCTGCTTCAGTCACATAATTGCCAACACTATAAAAATAATCAAATTAAGTTGAAATTAGCTGCAAACTTTAAAAGCATCAACACAGAAATACTCAGATATCAAAAACACTGATGATTCAACATATTTGCAGGTTTTATGCCTCTGGGCTCTTATATGGCAGTAATTTCACTACTGCTCTGCTTAATAAGAACATTTCTGAACCTTTGAAATAAGAGCACACACATTAAAACCCTTCAAAATAAGAGACAATCTGTGTTTCATTCAAGCCGATCCATACTAAAGCTTTGGTTGGAAACCTTCCTGTTTTGAAGTCTGCAGGGAGATTTTGTTTGAGACGAGATGTTGGTTTCAAGTCTGACAACAGAGCAGCTTGTGAAAGACGTTCCTGAACTCAGCGTTGAAGGCTGTATAGATGATTGGGTTGATGGCGCTGTTCACATAGCCGAGCCACGTTACCACGGAGATGAGGGTGGGACCAATGTCACATGATTGGCACAAAACTTTGGTGACGTGGACGACAAAGAATGGAGTCCAGCAGGCCAGAAACACACCTGAGACACAAAGAACAGATGGTCATGTTTCAGCATGAATTTGACTGAATGATGAAGAAATGTTGGCTTTATTTGACTCCAAAACACTCTTTAGACCTATGAGATGAATAGCCATGATGAATAAAAACCTGAATGAAAGAACTTTAAGCTCTGTGGTGCATTCATTGGGACTCCAGTCCTCCTGCAGCCCTGTTTATCCAAATAGGCTCTTACCTCCATTTTTTACTCAACATTTGTTCTTTATCTGTTTGCTCTGATTTTTCTTTGAAGGGTTAATTGGGCTTTTCCTCAGAACTTTACATGAAGTCCTTCACACCATCTTCAGGCTGTTTCTTGGTTTTGGATGAGAGTGAGATGTGAGTGTTAAAAGTTTTTGGTGTGAAATAAAGAGGTTTCCAGAGAGATAAACTGTTGAAGTTTCTATTTTTACTGAGTGATTCACTCAGTGTTACAGCGATCATGACAAACAGTTTGCGTGGAGACATCCAGCTGAGAAACCTCATTTAGAAGAAGAAACACAAAAAACAGCAACTGTTGTTCTCAGCTGCAGAAGAGCTTTTGTCTTTGCATTTATCCAAATGTCCACATCGTCTCATTAGTAGCATGCCCTGATGATGTCAGGCATGCATACAACCATGTGGGGGCCATATAAACTACTGAGTACCATTTTGAGTTGCTGCAATCAAATTTCATAAAAATGTTATAGCTTGCTGAATCATTTTTTCACTTTGATTCAGCCTCTGAAGGTTGACCATTTTCATTTCCAGCAAACAATGTTGCATCCTTTTGTTTCTAACACATTGCCCAGTCTATATCAGTAAAGATATCCAACAGGATTTTTCCCCACTGAGATCTGATGTGCTTTCGAAGTGTTCCTTTGATTTTTTTTCTTTTTTTAGCAGTATATTTTTGGCTTTCCAATGTGGTTGTTCATGTAAAGCAAAGAGAAACACATTTGGTGTGAATGCACTATTAGAAGAATCCTTCATCCTTCCAGCTGAGTTCACAGAATCAGTGTGGACCTATGAAGTTGCTCTTGAACCACCTTTAACTTGTTACCTGTCTGAAGTTTATACATCATTTTTATATGAAAAGTGAGCATGGCAACAGAGGAATATCTCTGGAAGATGTTAGATTTGGTCCCTCTTCAATCTCCCTTTTGTGTCAGATCCACACCTAGCTCAAAACTAATCCTCCTTTAAACTTGGATCTGCCTTAGACCTGGTCCTACCTGAAACTTGGCCCTACTTCTGGGATGGCTGTAGCTCAGGAGATAAAGCAAGTCATCTGCTAGTTGGAAGGTTGGTGGTTCAATCCCTGCCTGCTCCAGTCTGCATGCCGAAGTATCCTTGGGCAAGCTACTGAACTCCTGAATTGCTCTTGATGTATTCATCAAGGTGTGAGTATTATGTAGAAGGTGAATTGTGTGTGTAATTGACTGAATGAAGAAGTTATATAAAGCACTTTGAGTGCTCAAGTAGAGTAGAAAAGCACTATATAAGAACCAGTTCATTTACTTTATACCTAGTTATGCTTCAAACGTGAATCTACCCCAAACCCAGACCTACCCTAAAACTGTCACAACTTCAGATTTCTAACAAGCCTGAAAGTCAATATTCAGTCAATATTTGGTATGACCATCTTTATTCTTCAAAACAGCCTAAACACTCTTTAGCAGCTTTCTTTCCTAAACTTTCTTTCTTTCAGGACCAGCTTTGAGGCACAACCTCAGACCTAGTGTTGCCTCAGACCTGGACCTACCTTAGACCTGCAACTCCTTCTGGTGTGGTCTTCACTCAGACCTGTTTCTGCCTCAGGTCTGGTTCTACTTCAGATCTAGTCCTGCTTCAGACCTGGGCTGGAGACTCACCTACGACCACAGGCAGGACCTTCATAGCCTTGCGTTCACGCCCACTGACCCTGCTGGTCTTGCTGTGCCTCCTCCCTCTCTTTGCAGTGCTGCTCATCAGGCCATTCTCTTGCTGGCTGCCTCCTTCCCTCCTCTCTGTGGGATCACCGTCTGACATGCTGTCCATCTGAGTCGTCATTGGGTCACTGTCTGCCACCACTGCTACACCGTCCTGCTGTTCCTCTGTTACTGGGGATGCTGAGGATGTTGCCATGGACATAGTGGAGGGAGAGATGGGGCTGAGCCCGGTGGGTGCAGTATACACAACCTTTTCTTGACTGCCGGTTGTTGTGGCTTTAGCTCGCTGTAGAGCTGAGCTGAATTGTAAAGAGAGAGCTCGCCGACCAGCCAGGCCTGCCTGAGAGCGGTTCCGCCCACTCCAACGCCGCAGGCCTCGAAACATCCAGTAATAAAGGAAGAGCATGACAGGACAAGGCACAAAGAAGGAGCAGATGGACGAGTACACCACAAAGCGATCATCCTCTAATTTACACACGCTTGGATCACGATCCGGCACCTGATTCAAACCAAAAATGACTGGACTGGCCACACCCAGTGACAGCACCCAGGTAGCAGTGATCAGGGCCAACTGACGAACACTGAACTGGTTCCTGTTATACTTCAGGGGGACCACTACTGCAATGTACCTGCAATAAAAGAATGACAGAAGTGGTTTTGGTTTTACAGGCGAGTGTTTGAGCTGATGTGAAGTTGATTTTAACCAAGAGATTAATAGTTGCATCAACCACAGAGAGAATCAGATGATGTATAACCACATTCACCACCTCTGCAGCTCTACAGTGATTTCAGTGACACATTTCCTGTCTGGTTCAGACTCACTCACTGTATAGACCAGTTTAGGGTGACCATCATGGTGACATCATTGCAGTTTTTTTTTCTTCCTGCCCTCGGTGGAAACGGGTGCTTTCTTTCCTCTCTCACTCCCTCCCTCTTGTTATCTACCCTGCTGCTGCTTTTTGCTGCTTAGAGCATCTCTTCACACATCCCCGAACTGGAAATTAAATTATGGATCTGTTCAGCTGGTCTCTCAACACTATTGATGATCAAATTCTCATCACGAGGAGTTTGGGAGAAAGAGAACCCTCTTTCCTCTGGTCCAACTACATACCTGGCTGACTACATTATGGATTCCCGTGGAGGATGGAAGGATGGAAGATAACGTGCCTGGCTGTACTGTATGGACATGGCATATACTGGTTTATTGATACCGGGATTTTTCTGATTGGACTTAGGGACACCTGGTTTATCGTGAAGTTCTGGGCAGCCTGTGAGGGATGCAGAAGCTGTATGAACTCAATCAGACTCAGTAGAGCTGAATCGAAATGGATTAGATCTGGAGGAGTATTTGAGTGTCTGTTTCTGCGTGGTGGAGTAGAGCCAAAAATTCGGATGATTGGATTTTTCGCCACTGAGAGGTAACCAGAAAAACTGTAAGGTCTGTCAGCAATCAGTTATGACAGCCTGTACCAAAACAATTGTAATATTTGGAATTGGCTTCCAGACGGCCTTGTTGGATGGCCGTGTATCTAAATCGTCTCCTCAAGATCTGTCTGATCTGTCTGAACTGATACGCCTCGCGACCGTGCTGATGAACATTTCCATCTCTATCAGGACTGTTTAGTCGAGAGACAGTTGGGTCAGCTCCACAGTAACCCTGCCTACTCGTCACCACCGGCTTCCCTCCCCTCCCTTGTCCTCACTTGCCTTACCTTAGCATCCTATTGCAGAGGTTTTTGTAATCTTATACTGTGTATGTGTATGTATACAAAGTATGAGATGATTTTTTTCTCCTCATCCATCCCCATCCCTATGTGTTCGCTATTGATTTCCATCTTTTATCTTTTGTAACGGCAGCACCTCTCATGATGGCAGCAAGGCCGCAGAACACTTATCTCCCCTGTTTGTCTGTTTTGTTTGTCTTTTCTTGGATGGGTGTTCTGGAACACAGATTTTGTTATATGTTTACATATAATGACAAATAAAGTCTCTCTCTCTCTCTCTCTCTCTCTGCTTGAGCTTGCATCAGAAAAACAGAAGAAAGGTATAAAAAAAAAACCCCAGAAAGGATGGGAATAGGAACACAAACTGAGCTCAGCCTTTGGATCACATGACATCACCATGGTAACTGTGAGATGACAGAGAAGGTCTAACAGGGAACCATCCATGGATCCATTCTTTGTTCCTGTTCACTGATTAAGCATAAGAGTGTGGAAGCTTTTATCACAGCCCACATCTTCTACAGCTTTAGGTTATGACCTCACAGTACACACAGCACATCAGTCTGATAAACAGATCTTCAGATTAAACATCATGGATGTGACTGCAGGGATGTGCAGAGAGATCTCTTTAGTCTTTAGTCTAGTGTTGAAGCGCCTTGAGGTGACTGTTTGTTGTGATTTGGCGCTATATAAATAAAATTGAATTGAATTGAATGTTATAATATGGATGCAATGAAGATACTGCAGAACTGTAACTTTCATCAGTTTTTAAAAAGGTCCATAGCAGACTATACAGCGAGTGATAAAGTGATAAAGCAAGTGAGTATTACTCTTTGCACTCAAAGTACAGTCACTACCCAAACATTTTATCCCATTATGCACTGCACTGGATAAAAATAAACACAGATGTACAAAAGCACAGAGAGCAGCTGATATAAACATAAACTACCACTAACTAATTGTACTTATTAATTATGGAAAATGTGCTCAGTATGATGTTTCAGTACAGAAATGTTAGATATAGAAAGTGTTTATATTTGGCTCACTTTGTAGTCCAATACACAAAACTCATTTTAAAGCGACTGACTGCAGACCCAAGAAAAAGCGGTAAAACTCTGAGTTAAAGTCCTGCTCAGCATCAGATGGCTAGAGCTGAACTGTTTAGACCTCAATCCTGTTTTCGCTCAGGTAAACTGTAGGAAACTGTAGGTGTGAGCAGAGGGAGTTTTTATCCAAAGTTCTCTGTGTGTGAGGTGTCACTGCAGCTTCTTCTCAGCTTGTACGCTTTAAATAGAGACTGTAGCACCACTGGTAAAAATAGGTTTGGCACCTGTAGTCTTTGACATGTTTGACTCACTGAGTTGTTTCACTTTCTCAACACATCCCTTTGGTTCATTAACAGCTGCTGTCTATAAAAATCAAGATAAAGACATCTGTTATCCCGTTAATGAGGTGTGAACAGTGTGACAGCACCAATGTGACTGCAATAAGGTGACGTGACCTTCAATTAAAATGGAATGAGAGAAGAAGGACACACATTTATTTAATGAGTCTCTTCATTAAAATCCATTAAACTGAGACATTCACTGAGGGAGACAGATGGTCACATGACTCTCTGACAAGGAAATACCTTTAGGTCAGACATTTCAAAATGTCAGTTACATTTGCAGCTGGTGTGCCGATGGCCGTATCTGTTATCTGCTGCACAAAGCTTTTACTGTTACCTGTAAAATCAGCTGAACATACAGGGCAGCTGGACTCACCTGTCCACACTGATAGCACACAGGTTCAGGATGGAGGCAGTGCACAGCATCACATCCATGGTCATCAGAGCATCACAGATGTAGGTGCTCAAAGTCCAGATCCCCCCAAGAACTAGACACAAACGGTGAGAAAGCTGACAGTTAAAACCAGGAGAACACCTGAACTCACATGTAGTTAAGGTTAGTTTTAGTTCAGTATAATCGCTTTAGAGTGTCCTGACACTAAAATGTGTCAATGCTATACTGTAGAATCAAACTGACCTCTGAGTAGACGTACAGCGGTAGCACGAGCACGGCCAGCAGCAGATCAGCCACCGCCAGGCTTATGATGAAGTAGTTGGTGGCAGTTTTCAGGGAGCGCTCAGTGAGCACGCTCAGACACACCAGCACATTCCCCAGGATGATGATTAGGATAAGAGGGACACCGAGGACCAGGGCCAGGTAATTGTAGTCCTTCGGGTCACCTGGAAGGGCACTGGGTGTCACATTGTCCATGATGGAGGCTCCAAGCACAGCTGCAGAACTACGTTCAGCATCTGGACAAAAGAAAATTACTGTGTTATTATTCACCATATGGGACTGAGTAATCCGAGTATTTAAACCAAGTACTCAAACACACCTTCTTGCTTCTTGTCGCAGGTATTGGCGCAGGTGAGGTTCAGTGTCAGCAACTGGACAGACTCTGTCTGTTTGCCTTAGATGTTTCTCCTCGTTCATCTTCATTTGTTTGTTGTCATTTTTTCTGCAACTGTAAAAAGCAAACAAGAACCAGTTTATTTTTACTGTATTCATCCACAGCTGAAAATAGTCCCGACAAATACACAACGTCCTCCGGCATCAGTAAGAAGCGCTGCAGAGAGCAGACTCAGGAACTCACTGTGTACAGTGTTTGTGAAGGTGTGTTTCTGCTTCAGTTTGGCTCTGATGATGCAGGCTGTGTATCAGTGTGATTTGGACAGGTGAACATTTAACTGCACTGCTGGTCTAAGGTAATTTTGGGGTTTGTTCCATCTTTTTATTACAGGCAGATGGATTTCAACATGAAGGGTGTTTCATCTTTATAGCAATTTATTTTTTTAACCTGTTCAATCTGACACGAAGAAAACGGAGCTTTGAAGGATTAATATCTTTTTCTAAATCTAACCGAGGCATTGTTATTGGCTGTTCCTCTGTGATGGATGTTCCATCACCACCATCATATTGTTCATGATGACAAATGAACCAATTCAGATGACAGCTCACACAGAACACTTTGTTTGCAGCTTGTTGTTGTTTCTCTTTGGGGCTCGTGCTGCTCTTATTTTGGTGGTTACATAAGGAAGTAGAGCCTGTTTTATTAAAAGTCAGCCTATTGTTTTCTGAAGTGTCTCCTCTCACATCACAGAGCTGCTCTCATCCTGCTCTTTATCCTCTGTTACTATGACGACCACAGACCATGAACACCAACACTACATGTAAACATACACACATACACATACGCGCACGTGCGCGTGTATGTTTAGTCATTAACAGGCTTTGATTTAGCCTGAAGTTTTTCATCAGCTGATCGATAATCAGCAGTTTCAGCAGCACTGTTTTCTAACAGATGTGTAGCTGAATAATGCTGAGCTAATGTGTTCTTATTTAAATACAAAACATTTATGACAGGTGAACGCCTTCACAAACAGCCACACATGATAAACGTCTGCACACCTGAGACATTAAACGACAATGGAAACATGAATCAACAGATGTTATTCTTCATCACAGCTGATTCAGTTTATTCTAACAGTTAATAAATAAACAGCACAGTCAGAAGGAGATATCACATCACTGAGCCCCATGCTACTAACATTATGTCAAGATATAACCCTTCAAATAACCTGTTTTTAAGTTATTTCATTTTAACAACAGAAAGATGAATTTCACAATAAAAGCCTGAACTCAGTAAAACCCTGTGATAAATATATCAAAGAAATAATTCAAACATTTCATCACCAACTATCCAGCAACTGTCCAGAAACAAACTTAAATTTCAAGTGAAATTTTGAATTGTTTTATTAAACGTCAGTCTATTGTTTGCTGAAACTGAAATATCCCTCTGGGATCAATAAAGCATTTCTGATTCTGAATAAAATTCTGATGGAGCTGGAGGTAAATCAGACACTCACGACTAAAACCAAGAATACCTATCCACCAAGCCTAACGCTTCCCTCCCATCCTCCTCCCTCACCACCTGCTTATCTGAAATCAAATCCTGCTTCACCTCAAACTTCCTTAAATTAAACAGTGACAAAACTGAGTTCCTCCTTGTCCAAACTAAATCCACTTTATCCAGAGTTGGCAGTTTCTCCCTCACCATCAACAGCTCCTCAGTTTTCCCCTCCCCTCAGGTTAAGTGTTTGTGTGTCATCCTTGACAGCACTCTATCCTTTCACCTCATATCAATAATATTTCCCGGTCTGCATATTACCACCTACGAACCATAAATCGTCTGTGCCCCTCCTTCTCCCCGCATACTACCTCCAAACTTGTTCATAGTCTTGTTACCTCCCGTATTGATTACTATAACCCTCTTTTAAATTCCTCCAGAAGCTTCAAATGGTTCAAAACTCAGCCACTCGCATCATCACCAAAACACCCTAGTTTTACCACATCACCCCAGTCCTACAGCAGCTCCACTGGCTCCCAGTTAAAGTCAGAATTCAGTTCAATATCCTCCTGTACGCATTCACAGTCATCCACAACCTCGCCCCTCCTTATCTAGCCGAACTTCTTCACATCACTTCCTCGTTCCGCACCCTCCTCTCTTCCTCTTCTATCCGCCTTACTGTTCCCTCTGCCCGCCTCAGTACCATGGGGAACACAGCTCTCTCCCATCAGACATTCGCAGTATTGACCCTCTTCGTGTTTTCAAATCACGACTCAAAACTTACCTGTTCAAGATTGCACACTTGCTTTAGTTTCTTTGATCATTTTAGTTTCTGTTTTGTGCTTTATGTGATTTGTATTGTTTTAACCCCTGTAAAGTGTCCTTGGGTGCCATAAAAGGCACTTATAAATAAAATGTATTATTATTATTGTTATTATTATAACATGTCAAATCGTCCTGTCTTTATTCTTAATGTTGCTCTGTTTGTGCCTCGCCTCTCTAGTATCTCAGAGCATCACCACAGCTGAGATTTCCTGGCATCTCTTCCTGTTCAGTGTCCAAATTTGTGTTTCAGAGATGTTGTTTATGTTTTATTCTAGTTTCTGAAAGTTTTTTCTCACAGGTCTTTTTATTCCTTTGTGTGGTTGGAGGGTTTTTTTGTGTCTGACGTTTAGTTTTCTGGAGCTCTCCTGCTGCTTGCTCCTCATCCGGTTTGTTTGCCTACATATATGTGACCTCAGTTACTTTTTAAGGAGAAGGTCCTAAAACACCGCAGTGGTTCTTTCATTTTATAGTTGGCTTTTTGTTTGTTTGTTTTCTTGTTTGTTTTTGTTATCTAGCTGCTAATTTGCATTAAAAGGGATCTTTTCCCACATTAATCATGTTAGGAAGCAAACTTTGAACTGCTCCTCATTTTGTCTCATGCTGTTTATTTCAGACTTTGACCAAAGTTCATCACAGGGGGTGGAGTGTGACCCTTCTGACTAAGCATATGTAAATGACAAGTTTTATACTGAGACCTTCAGCTGCTGAATAGAAACATCTGGATTCAATCTTTCAGGTGCTGACCAGTTCATTTCAATAAGATTTTCTTACTCAACACAACAGGAACAGACTCAACATCTGTCAGTTAGGTTCAGAGAGGTTCTCTAGAGAGGGAGGTGGAGGGAACTGAGCTCGCTTTGTGTTGTAGCTCTCAGTTTGTGTTCAGTACAAGAAGTGTGATCCTGCATAGCAGAACCTCCATCCAATCATCAGTGTATCACCTAATTACAGCAGAGAAATGCCCACACAATGTCCACGTCCTGCCCTCACTCTCTAACATGTATTAGAGAAATGACACCAGGACAGAAGCAATGATGTTCAGGCTCCCAAACACAGCTGGAGAACCAATAATCAATACCATGATCAGGTGAAAGAGAAACCAACACAGTCCATCTGCAGCCTCTACACTATATCTGCTGCCAGCATCTGCTCTCTGTAGTTTATTTCCCCCTTTGACTTGTTTAAATTAGATGAAGGCTTAAAGTTTGCTTTATTACGGGCTTGGCCTCTTTGACTGACAGGTGGATGGTGACACAGGAGGCTGTAACTGCTAGCTGTCTGCTAGGCTTCACCTCAGCTAACTGGAGTCACTGAACTGGACCTCTGGGCCGTGTTTGTACTGTTGGACCTTTTGGAGCATTTTTAATGCAATTATCTGAAAAATATGGCTGCTGTGAGCTTCATTGTACTAACAGACTGTCCAAGACTGTCCAAGAAGGTGGAGCTCCAGTTTTCTGAGTGAAATTTGAGGATTTTATTTGGATGATGCTGAGCACTGATTAGCCAGTATCTCTGTCTGTGTGATGCTCCTATACACTCTGTGGGTACATCTTCATAAACAAGCTAGCTATACATTCGACAGTATGGCAGCTGACGGAACACTAACACTGAGGCTTCATGACCATCTTTCACATACAGTCTGTGAATTCACAGGTCAGGTGTAAAATAAAAAAAGTGAGAGCTGTTTAAAATATTCCTCTGCTAAGGAATGAGTGAAAACACTTTATTTACACATCTATCTGAAGGTGTGGGTGAACACTTAGTTGCATGTGGATGAAGCTGAAGATGATAGGTGCCATGTGACACACAGTGTTTGCCTGCAGGCAGCTGAAGTGCTAAAAACTTCTCTCATCTCTATCCTGCAGGCAGCTAACGGTGCAATGAGGAAGACGAATCATGAGTTCTGACTGGACAGCTGGGGTCACATGACTGCTGCCGTAGCATCAAACTCTTTAGAGGAGGGGGTAACATTCAAGGTTACAGCTCCGAACATGAGTAAAACGGTTAAATGTGGATTATTAGACATTA
Source organism: Pterophyllum scalare (assembly GCA_024447675.2). NCBI lineage: Eukaryota > Metazoa > Chordata > Actinopteri > Cichliformes > Cichlidae > Pterophyllum > Pterophyllum scalare. The sequence continues at coordinate 86,715 of JAMQGT020007463.1, read as the reverse complement.
GGTCTCTCTCTTCCAAGTCCCTGTTAGTAAATGTTTTAATAATTGATCAACATATTGATTTATTCTGCCTTACAGAAACCTGGTTACAGCAGGATGAATATGTTAGTTTAACACCCCCGAGTCACACTAACTGTCAGAATGCTCGAAGTACAGGTCGAGGAGGAGGAGTAGCAGCAATCTTCCATTCTAGCGTATTAATTAAAGACCCAGACAGAGTTTAGTTCAACAGAGAAAAGATTATTCATAAAAATCTCACAGACATATCTTTATGTTCGACTGCTTTCAGCACTACTGGTATCTGTTTAGACTCTCTCTGATTGATCTTTCAGAGTTAACTTCAATAGTTACTTCCTCCAAACCATCAACATGTTTATTAGATCCCATTCCTACTAGACTGCTCAAAGAAGTCCTTCCATTAATTGATGCTTCAATCTTAAATATGATCAATCTGTCTTTATTAGTTGGTTATGTACCACAGGCTTTTAAGGTTAATTAAAAAGCCATCACTGACCCAGCTGTCTTAGCTAATTATAGGCCAATCTCCAACCTTCCTTTTCTCTCCAAAATCCTTGAAAGAGTAGTTGTAAAACAGCTAACTGATCATCTGCAGAGGAACAGTTTATTTGAAGAGTTTCAGTCAGGTTTCAGAATTCATCACAGTACAGAAACAGCATTAGTGAAGGTTACAAATGATCTTCTTGCAGCCTCTGACAGTGGACTCATCTCTGTGCTTGTCCTGTTGGACCTCAGTGCAGCTTTGATACTGTTGATCATAACATTTTATTACAGAGATTAGAGCATGACATGGGTATTAAAGGTACTGCACTGCAGTGGTTTGAATTATATTTATCTAATAGAATCCAATTTGTTCATGTAAATGGGGAGTCTTCTTCACACACTAAGGTGCCATAGGGTTCTGTGCTAGGACCAATTTTGTTTGTACTATACATGCTTAAATCTGTGCTGGGATGTTCTCATCCTCACAGAACAGACGTGCTCAGAACAGATCTTACCATACGTTAGAAACAGGTGAAATTTGAAGCACCTTGCAGAGCCAGCATCTGTATACAGGTTAAACTGTATCTGTATGCAGGTTAAACAGTGTGTAGAAGGGAATCAACTGACTGTAGCTGACTTTGACTTTGTGGTCTGCCTGAATTAATGCTGTCCTTGACCTGTCTCTCACAGGTCATCAGTACATTCATCAGGTGCTGGACCACAGGTGCGAGGACAGACAGGCCGGCAGGCAGAAAGAAAACAAACAGATTCGCTTGGTTTAAACCTGCCTTGATGTTTCCAGCATACTCCTTAAAACTTTGTTATCCGCGTGTTGATGGGTTCTTTGAAATTCTGCCTGCAGCACACCTGTGTGTCAGGTAATAGCACCGCACAGCTGGTCCTGGACAGAGAGGCTGTGGAGGCGAAGAACATGGCGAGAAGCATCACCTCCAAAATAGGAGCTCATTTTTTTTCCTGACAGAAGAGGAGGCGGACATGTTAAATCTCCTCTGAGCTGAGAAACCATAGCAACTGACGTGAAGATGTTTACATGAGTTAATCAGAGCATGTCACTCGGAAGAGGATGAGGAGGAGGAAAGAGGGGGCAGGCCTCAGAGAGAAGCTGAGCGTCTACAGGGAGCAGCTCCAGGTGGATGGAGGTGAGAAGATAGATCAGAGTATCTCACTGTGTGAGCTGAATGTTGATTTTTACTCAATGTTTTTATTTTTTTTATGCTTCAGACATCTACTGCTGTTTAAATCCCTGCTGTTATGACTATCCACTGTCTCTGATTGCGCTGTCTCTTCTCATCTTTACCTGAACAGGTGCACCAGGTTCACCTGCAGCTGTTCCACCTTCAAACATCCAAACAGGAAGAAGTAATATCCTCCCTGAGGACCTGACAGAGGCTGACTCAAACACTGCTGCTGACACCACAGTCACAATCAAACCCAGCAGGTCATGATGTCACCAGGTCACATGACAGAGTCCATAATCCATAATCCATGAATGGGTCATAATTATTCAGCACATCTGTCACATTTGTCGCTCTGTAATCTGACAAACTTAGGTCACCATCACACTTTCACCATAGAAGCCTTTCTGATCATTTATTGATTACAGATATTAGTTAAAGTAATACATATCTCCAAACTTTATTTATAATTCTTCAGTGACAATCTTTACACATATTTTAAGATCACCTGATTAAACCAAATTATCTAATCAGTGAGATGAGTCTCAAACCTGCAACCAGCACATCTTTAATTCCTTTATCAATGACTGAAGCATCAAGGAAACAAGTTCAGGACAAACTATGCACTGGGAGTTACACACGCACACACACACACACACACACACACACACACACACACACACACACACACAGGTTTAATGTTGGTTATAAGAGCTTTCAAAGGCATGAAATGCTTTACATTTGTTATTAATGAATCGCCACCTTATCTTGGTGGAGGGGTTTGTGTGTCCCAGTGATCCCAGGAACTATGTTGTCCAGAGTCCCGGCTTGTCTCCCATGACACCAATCTGGGTGGTTGGTGCCTGTCGTGATGGTAATCCCCGAACCAGATGGTGGTCACCAGAGGTGAAGGGATCCATCAAGCAGAAGAAGTAGTTCAGCTGACGGGGCAGAATGCAGCTTGGGCGGTGGCCGAATTAAAAACTCAGCTGTGGGAGGAGTTTGCTGAGGCCATGAAAAAAGACTTTGCAGACGAAAAGACTTCTGTCAGCCTTGAAGCAATTCTGGCTAACTGTCACTTAGGAGGGGAAAGCGGTGCTCTACTCACACGGTCTATAGTGCGGGTGGAGTGCTGCTGACTTCAACTGAGGATATAGTCAGGCAGTGGAAGGACCTCCTTAATCCCACTGACACGCCTTCTGTAGCAGAAGCAGAGTCTGAGGACAAGGGGGATGACTCACCCATCACTGGGGGTGAGGTTACTGAGGTGGTTAAACAACTCTTTGGTGGCAATACCCCCGGGGTTGATGAGACTCACCATGAATTCCTGAAGGCTCTAGATGTTGTAGGGCTGTCTTGGTTGACACGCCTCTGCAACATCTCATGGAGATCTGCGGCGGTGCCACTGGATTGGCAGACTGGGGTGGTCCCCATCTTTAAGAAGGGAGACCTGAGGGTGTGCTCCAATTATCAGGGGGATCACACTGGAAAGGAGGGTCCATCCATTAGTCGAACTTTAGATTCAAGAGGAACAATGCAGTTTTCATCCTGGTTGGCTGGACCAGCTCTTCATCCTCTCGAGGATATTCAAGTGTGCGTGGGAGTTTGCCCATCAAGTCTGCATGTGTTTTGTGGACTTGGAAAAGGCATTTGACCGCTTAGTGGATGATGCAGTCCTGTTGGCTTCATCAGGTGGTGGCCTCCAGCTTGCAGTGAAACAGTTCACAGCCGAATCTGAAGCGGCTGGCATGAGAATTAGCACTTCTAAGTCTGAGGCCATGTTCCTCAGCCAGAAAAGCCCATTCTGGCTCAGGGACAAGTTGTTGCTCCAGGTGGAGGCGTTTCAGTATCTCAGGGTCTTGTTCACGAGTGACGGGAGAAGAGAGCAGTAGATTGACAGACGGATTGGGCTGTGTCTACAGTGATGCAGATACTTAAACAATTTTGAAAGCGAAGCTGTTGATTTACCAGTCAATCTACATCCCTACCCTCACCTGTGGTCATGATCTTTGGGTAGTGACTGAAAGAATGAGATTGTGAATAAAAGTGCGGCAGAAATGAGCTTCCTCCAAAGGGTGGCTGGCCTTTCCCTTAGAGATAGGGTGAGGAGTGCAGCTATTCGGGAGGGCCTCAAAGTGGAGCTGCTGCTCTTCTGCATCAAAGGAGCCAGTTGAGGTGGTTTGGGCATCTGACTAGGACACCTCCTGGGTGTCTTTTGGGTGAGGTGTTATGGGCGTGTTCTACCAAGAGGAGGCCCCGGGACAGACCCCGGACACACTGGAGAGATTATATCTCTCTCTTAGCTGGCCTGGAAACATTTTGGGGTCCCCCTGAGTAAGCGGAAGAAAATGGATGGATGGATGTTTTTAATCAAACCTGACATCTAAGTTTCCTGATGGTTACCTGATACCTGTGCAGGTTTTTCTTTTTGTTCCAAGCAGGTGAAAGTCCTAAACAGGTATGAACATTATCTGGACCCACCCTCTGACCCTGGACAAGTCACCTTTCCAGGAGCTCTCTGTTCAGACAGCTCCCCTCTAACATATTTAATGATGTCACAACATGTTTTTCAGCCTAAGGAACCTCTCACATAAATAATAATAGCCCTCACATAAAGCAATTGTGGCTTTCTATCAATGGTTCTGATGTATTTACCGCTCGTATTATGTCAGTCTTTTACAGAGGTTAAAGTGTGATTTGGCAGTTGGAGGAACTTTAAGGTCAGGTGTAGCTGTCATGATGTGCGGTGTGGCAAACAGAAGCAGACCCAAAAATGCAGGACTCACAGGCTGATTTCCAGCTGCTTTCACTATGAAGCTGCTATAAAGGTAGAATTTGTGAGTGAATCTAATCAACATCATCACCTTAAATTTAAACTGATGTCTGCTGCCCTTCATCTAACCTTACATTGAACACCACAGCTGCTCTTCACCTGTCCAACACAGAGCAGAGTAAACCTCAGTGTAATTCTGCAAACTAGCCAGGTTAACCTGCACTAAACTTTCTGGTATATTTTCATGTAACCTTTGAATAGAACACAATCAGTATATCTCACTTAGTTTTGCACATTTCACAAGAACATAACTTCTGCAACATGTCATGTATTGATCCAATATGTGACTTAAAAACTTTTAAATAAATGAGGACATTATATATAAGCTTTAAATTTACTTTATCGACTGTCATTTTCTGAGCAGTCCTTACCTTTGAAAATGAACCCTCTTCTTCCTCTGTTGTTCTCATTCTTACATCTTTCTCCACCTCTCAGAGACATTTAGTCATTTTTCTCTCCCTGTGAATCCAGCAGCTGAAACTTCAGCTATCAGACACACTGTGTGAAATAGTTTGTGTGCTTGTTGATATTTGTTGAGCTGCCAGAAAAGTTTTACATTACCTGGTATGCTGTTTATGCTTCTCTTCTGTAGTGCTAGCTAGATTCTGAGTATTGCTACTGCAACTTTCTTGATATCTGCACCAAAAAAGCATGATAGGGATGAGAAGGAAAAAGGATGTTTTGTGTATTGATCAGATTTAACGGAAGAATACCATTCTGGATCATTCCGGCCCACTTTAATTCCTGGTCTTATCTTCCATTCCCATTGGCTGATGTGTTAATCACCTGCCTCAGAGATGAGAAAACTTTAACTCAGGAACCGCCCACTAACGGTTATTTCACCTGTTGTCACTCCAGGTGGCTGACCAAAGAGTTTTCCTTCCATAACTGAAAGTTAAAAAACAAAGGTGGTCCCACAAAGACACAAGTCCGGTTTTCTGGGTGAACATCCTGTGATGTCAAAGCAGTCCTCCATGATCACCACAAACCACGTGCTCTGACGCTAAAATATTAACCATGCTGACATGTGAGGAGACGGCATCCTTCATGAGCTCTGCCAATTTTCCCTCCAAGCATTTGTTTTTTTTAACATTTGTTGCTACTGCTGTCATTTGGAGCTGTTTAAATAAAGTTTAAAATTGCAGATTTCTGTCTCATTCTCACTGACACTCATTTAAATTTAAACTAACTTTAAAATTGTTTTTTGGTCCTAATGGTGCTGTGGGAGACGACTGCCTTGCCAGTAGCTCTGTAGTACCTCTTTTTTGTTTTTACTCTTACTTTTGTCTTACCTGTCTTCACTCATATCCTGTGGATATTTTTAACTTTAAAACTCAAACTGGAGCCAGTCTCCTTTCTTACTCAAGAGGGTTATCTTTAATTTCCCTGACGGAACCCTCCCAAAGGGACTGATAAAGTTTAATCTAATCTAATCTAAACGTCGTTTGATGAAGATCACATCGCAATTGCTAGGCAACTACAAAAATGAACGTCAGCCTGAGAAGTTTTATAAATTAATGACAGATGAGGTCACCTGCAGATACAATGCAGTGCAGCAATAGCAGCCTGTGGGGTGTGCTGTGACACTCATGAGCAGGTTATAATCAGCATAGTTCCCAATGAGTGTTTTTGGTTTATTTTCTCTGAGCTTCATTCTTCAGGTTTTCATCTCTTTCACCAATGAAGATGGGAAGATGTGATGGTTTGCGAGCATCATCAGTATTTTTTATTACTGCACTGAAGTCCAGCAGAGAAAATAAACATCTCATCATTAAAATAATTAGAAAGCTGTACAAGCCGCTCAGAGACAGATGGGATTAAACTGAGCTGAAAACATGCTGCCAGATTAAATTTCTGCTCTCTGGGTTTAAACATGAAATCAGCTTTAAACATGTCTGTGAACAGATTCAGTTTAACTTTATTCAGCAGAAACAAAGAAAAGGAACTCACATTTCAGAGATGAAGGAAAATTATCTGCCTCTGTTCGCCCTTCTCCTCCTCTCTGAGTCACTTTGTTTTATCCTGATTTATCTTCGAGGTCTTTATCATCTACTCATTCTCCGTCCAGCCTCGACCCTCCTCAGCTTCTCCTCTTCCTCCTGTTTTTTCAGCTTCCCCCTGGTTCTCCTCTCAGTCTTTCAACTCCTCCTGTGTGGATGTTTCTCTCCTCCTCCTTTAAATCTGTTGTTTCTTCCTCTCTTCAGGTCTCAACTGACAAACTTTGGTCTTCTTGTCTATAAAAAGCTTCACGTCTCCTCCTCCTCCTCTTCCTCCTCCCTCCTGCTGTCGCTGCTCTCTGGTTGGCTGACAGTCTGCAGTGATGTACAAACCCTCCTCCCGTCTCCCCTCTGTTATCAGGTCTTGTTCATCTGTGTAATATTTTGTACCTGCTGATGTCATACCTGCATCCTGTCAGGTGTGTTTGCTGATGCAGCTGCTGAGTGATGGACAAGTGTTCTGATTTTTATGGGTTACCATTCAGAAAAGTCACAAAGAAAATCAGGTGAATCATGTGAAAATTTGTTACATGTTGTCAATTATTCAGGTGACTCTGATGTTGTCATTAAGTACAGGTGGTCTGATACATCAAATTAAAATCACAGGTGTTCAGTGTGACTCTGAGGAAGATTTCTCCTCCTCCTCTGTGCTCTCTGAGGAGGAACTTCTTGTAGTATGATCCAGCCCTTCTAGTAAATGTGTGACCTTTAACTGCTGCCTGATGGATGAAAAGAGTCACCTCAGGCTGCGTCCAGCTGCGCCTGTCAGACTGTGCCAAGGGAAAAGCATAAAGGAGCCATGCTGATCTCAGGCCAGTTTTTTTTTATTATGATAGCATCCTCAGATTACTGCTGATCACTTCCTGTTACATGCTGAGTCAGTATTATTTATTTATTTTAACTGTAACCATGGTAACACAGGTAACCTGCAGGTGTTTCTGATCTAAGATCATTTTTTACTGTCAGCTGCAGCTTGTTCCTGTGACTCAGCAGTTAAATTACTCTTCATCCCTTTTCTTCTTCTTCCTGCTTTTTGTCTGTAGGAAGTGCTGAGGTCTATGGACAGGAAGTGACATGGACTCTGTTCGAAGTCAGGCTTTCATTAACTCGTTATCAACAAGATTTCTCACCCTATAGGAATAAAAATTTCCTGCTTGACTGGATGGAGGCGTTCACTGATGTTAATCTGTAAACTCCTCCAGCTCCTCTGTGGGAGACTAAGCAGTTCCCAAATTGTTCCAGCCAGGGTTATAATAGTTTTGGATTTTACATTATATTTTAGTTTTAGTTTGTTTTTACTTTTTTCTAATTTAGTTAGTTTTAGTTAGTTTTGTAAACTCACAATATAGTTTTAGTTAGTTATCATTTTTTTCTTTTAATTATAGTTTTTATTTATTTCAGTTAACAAAAATGTTTTCTCAATTTCAGTTTTCGTTATTTCGTTAGTTTTTGCTAACTATAATAACCCTGGCTCCAGCAAGTCCTTGGTCTCCTCCCTGTTAGACAGAACCACCTCAACTAGAATCTTTAATTATTTTTTTATTTGTTTGTTTTTCAGCTAGCTCCTTCAGACATGGAGCTCCTCCTGAATAACTGAGCTCCTCATCCCATCACTAACACTGAACACAGATACTCTTCAGAGAAGCTCAATTTCATTCTGTGGACCGCCATATTGTGAGGTTTTTTATTCCATTAAAGCCAAAAAATGAATGAAGATGAAAGTAAATATTTTTTTAAAAGTGTCATTATGTGCAAAAGTACCAAAAATGGTCAGTGTGGCATTTAAACTGCAGCTTCTAGAGTAAGAAAGATTCCTGGGTCAGTTGCCCAGCATTTTGAGCTTTTTAGACTTTCAAACTTAGACTTCTATTGCTTCTTGGATTATTTAATGTTTATATTTGTTTCATGTGGTGCACTTAAGTATATTTAATCTTGATCTACGATTTGAGTGCTTTAGCTTAATTCCTCCCTCTTGTGTTGCACTTTGAGTTCTCAGACAGAGTAGAAAAGTGCTATATAAGAACTAGTTCATTTACCATCTTGTGTCAAACCCTTTGTATTTAATTCATTCGTGTATCTGTGTCTTCCCTGTTTTGTTTTTTTCATTTTATGGCCACAGTGGTGGCAAGCTGGGACTCAAACTCGTGCCGCCCACACCACAAGGTAGCATATGCATGTGGTCGCCTGCTCCACCTTGAGCCACCCGGGCGCCAATGTGTCTTCCCTGTTTATTTAATTAAAATCAATTCAATTCAGTTTAATTTATATAGCACCAAATCACAACAGTCGCCTCAAGGTGCTTTATATTGTAAGGTAAAGACCCTACAATAATTACAGAGAAAACCCAACAATCAAAACGACCCCCCTATGAGCAAGCACTTGGCAACAGTGGGAAGGAAAAACTCAATTTTAACAGGAAGAAACCTCCAGCAGAACCAGGCTCAGGGAGGGGCAGTCATCTGCTGTGACCGGTTGGGGCTGAGGGGACAGAGACAGGACAAAAGACATGCTGTGGAAGAGAGCCAGAGATTAATAATAACTAATGATTAAATGCAGAAAGGGGTGTAAATAAAGTAAAAAGAGGTGAATGAAAAGAAACACTCAGTGTATTATGGGAATCCCCCAGCAGCCTAGGCCTAGGTGATCAAAAAGGAAAGTTTTAAGCCTAATCTTAAAAATAGAGAGGGTGTCTGTCTCCCGAATCCAAACTGGGAGCTGGTTCCACAGAAGAGGGGCCTGAAAGCTGAAGGCTCTGCCTCCCATTCTACTTAATTATCCTAGGAACCACAAGTAAGCCAGCAGTCTGAGAGCGAAGTGCTCTATTGGGGTAAATGGTGCTATAAGGTCTTTAAGATTTTCATGGAATACATTTAAATGTTCAGTTTCTATGCCAAATGTCAGGACAAGATCCAAAGTATGATTAAAGTGGTGGGTGGGCTCCTTTACACTTTGAGAGAAGCCAACTGAATCTAATAATAAATTAAATGCAGTGTTGAGGCTGTCATTTTCAGCATCTACATGGATGTTAAAATCACCCATTATAATTTTATCTGAACTGAGCACTAAATCAGATAAAAAGTCTGAGAAATCAGACAGAAACTCTGAGTAGGGACCAGGTGGATGATAGATAATAACAAATAAATCAGGTTTTTGAATTTCCCAATTAGGGTGGACAAGACTAAGAGTCAGAAAAATCTGTCGTGGAAGATTGCTGTTACTCCTCCTCCTCTGCCTTTCTTACTGTAAGTTTCACCTTTAGTTCAACCTGCCATCAGCCTACAATAAATGATTTGCTTTTTGTTCACCTTAGTCTAACTCTGGTCCTAACTCCTCATGCTTCATTTTTTGACAGTCAGATTTTTTTTTCTCTCATTAAACATGAAAATTTTTGTCTACATGAAGATGAATCAGATCTGAGAGCAGTTTAGTAAAAATCACATTCACGTGAATGAAAAAGCAGAAATTTAACATGAACCAGTGGAATAAATGTGCCGAGTGCTCAGGTGTTAGGCTGCCTGCAGCCTGAGATCAGTTTCTACCTCTGAGAATCCTGTTCTGTGATTGACTGAAGGCTGTGCAGAGTTTATTGAGTAAAAGTAGAGCGAGGTCACTTCCTGTAGGCCCACTGTGAGGAGTGTTATAACATGTTTGATGCTTGTGTGAATGCAGCAGGGTCCGGACTCTGCATAATCAATACTTACATCACAGCATGGGCTTATGTTTGTTATGCATGTTAACATGCTTTTCACATGTGGAAACAGACACGTGATGAGCTTGTATGTTTGTTTGTCCTCCAGTTTAAATCTTCCTGGCGTGATCTTTCTGCATGACCCGTGGCTCTCTGCTGTTGGAGAAGATGTTATTGTTCCATGTGAGGAGCTTCATAATGAGAGGCGAATGTGAGCACTGCTCATGTTAATGAGCTGCCATTTATTAGCATTTGAGAGAGGAAGCAGCAGAAATGTCCTTTTATCCTGGTTCACACTGTTGCTGCTCCATCTATCTTTCATACATTATTGATCCGGAGAATTTAAAGCGTGCTGAAATTCATTTATGGATTAATCTGTCACAGCAGGTTTGTACTGGTCCTGATTTAAACAGACAAGTCTCTGAGTGGAGACATGAAAACATGCTAATGAGATGCACACGGCCCCACTCACACATTTCATTTGTTTTCTAATGGACCCCAGGCCAGAGCATTACCAGCTGATCTACATAAAACCTTTTAAACACTCTGAGAATCACAGTTACTCCATCAGTGTGAAGTCTGCAAAGTATCAGTGACCATGTCTACATGTTTCTTGTTTCTTTACGTGATGGAGCACAGTGATGACCCCTTTCAGGCCTGAATCCAGTTTATCATCCATGTGGGCTAGAGTTTAGATTTTCACAATTGCTTTGGTGCAGTTCTCAAGTCAGTAACACATTTCCTCACCCACATTAGCCTTTCACATTGTTTCACAATAGTTAAGATTTCTGTTACTGTTTTGATCCACTTCTCATCTGAATCTCTGAATCTGATAACTCATACTTCTGTCAGAGCTCTAGATCTCTCACTTTCCTGAATAGTGTCCAGCACTGCATTATTATTTTCAACCAATATGAATGACAGAACAAGGCCGTCATACACTGTCAGTGGCAGAAGTGAAACTGCCCTTCAGTGAAAGCACATAAAAACACTTGTTCTCACAAGAGGTTTAGTTGAAACAAATAGAAATACATACTCTTGTGTCACAGGTGCGCGTCATGTCACTGCTGATTACACACAAGCATTTACTATACACATGCACTCATTGACCACTTTGTTAAGTACACGTTACTTGTATCAGGATGGACAGCTTTTTTCCTTCAGAGCTGCTTCCAGAAACTGTGTTCACAATTGTTGCTTTTATGTCATTAGACATCTGGAACCAAGTCAGTCCTGTCCCTCTACCCAGACTCTTATTTTTCCTCTATGTGCTCCTCTACTCGCCTCTCCACCTTGCCATACCATGCCAGCCTGGCTCTTGTACCCGATTGACACCTTCTTCAACACTCCTAAAGACTTATAATATGTCTGTGTGTAATTAGCAGTGCCATGACATGTATCTGTGATACAAATTTAAGAACATGCATTTATATTTACTTTCAGTTGAAGGGCAGTTTCATTATTACTACTACTGACACTGTGTTACTGGCCTTGTTCTTTCATACATGTTTGAAAATGTTTAAATTGATTTGACAGAATGGGGGTGCGGTGGTAGCACTGTTGCCCCACAGCAAGAAGATCCTGGGTCCATAGGTGTGAATGTGAGTGTGAATAGTTGTCTGTCTCTCTGTGTTAGCCCTGCAACAGGCTGGTGACCTGTACAGGAGTACCCTGCTTTTCGGCCAGGTGTACCCCATCCCACTCCATGACATTAAAAAGGATAAGTGGATGGATGGATGGATGGATGGATGGATGGATGGATGGATGGATGGATGGATGGATGGATGGATTTGATTGAAAACACTAAGGCAATGCTAAACAGTATAAAGTGAGAGATCTGTAGTTCTGACTGACAGAAGTGCAAACTGTTGATGAGTTATTAGATTCAGATGAGAAATGCACCAAGACAATGACAAATGTCCTAAATATGTAGAGAAAATAGCAGACTGCTGGTGTTGGTGGAGAAATGTGTTACTGATTTGAGAACTACATCAAAAGTGCTGAGAATGGTGTTCCTGATGTGAGAATTGTGCCCAATCAATCAAGAAGAATTGTAATATTGAGTGTGTGCCTGCAGAAACGTGAACCCATCCTTTCAGTGTGGGATTTTTCAGTCCATACCTCTCTCAACAGGAAGATGAAGGCTGGTTTCCCATCTTCCTCAGAGGAAACTCTGAGGGTTTGAAGGTTCTTAAAATCTGATTACCCTGCATGTTTATGTGTTTGAGTGTCTTATTTCTTTGATTTCTCTCCTGCAGACTCAGAGAAGTATAAATGTGACTGTGACATGATGAATCAGCTCCAGGATCAGACCTGCTGTGTTTATTTATTTATTTATTTATTGGTTTGTTTGTAGGAGGTGTGAGGACAGGAATGAGTCACATGACTTTCCATTTATAGTGAGAACAAAGATTCACAGAAAGAGAACAATTCACACCAAACTTCATCTGAAAAATCTTTCCACTTCTTCCTCTGTCAGATCAACTGTTAATGATCATTTCAGGATAAACCGATCGATTCACATCACCTGATGTTTGATATGAAAACAGCAGCTGCAGACACATTTCTTTGTTATTGATCTTCAGTAATAAATTACCTTTTATTCTCATTTACAGCTTCTCATTGATTCAGTCCCAAAGTTTCCATCAGTAAACTGACTGAATGATTTTCTTTTCTTTTGTTTCATTTTTTCTCTTTTCTTTCCTCTTTTTTCTATGCTGATTTGATGCAGTCACACAGTATTTCATGATTTAGTCACAACCTTTCATCCATTCATACTAACTCATGTCCACCTGCAAAGAATTAATATTTTTCACTTTTAAAATGTGTAACCCGGCCCTGTCATCTGGCCCCAGATAAGCGAGAGAAGATGGATGGATGGATGGAGTTTTAAAATGGTACAGCAATGTGTGTATATGTATATGTGCACTGATATATATTTTATGTGTATAGTGTTTTCTATTCTATTTTATTTCATTTTTTTTATTCATCCTTTCATTTTTCTCTGTACTGAGCTGCTGTAATGCGGAAATTTCCCTGTCATTGGATCATTAAAGTTTTATCTTATCTCTTCTTATCTGGGGTCAGTGATGAAGCTGATCATTTTAATGTTCACACCAAGTTCAAGTCACACATTTCCACATCATAATTAATTATTAATATGTTATTTAAAAATATGCCATGTCAAGTTTAAGTACTATACATGATTTTGTTTTTGGAAAAGTTGACAGAGAAGATGAGAGGAACCCTAACCCTAACCCTAACCCTAACCCTAACCCAAAACATACAGCCAGAAAGCTGATTTTTACTTCTTGTAACCTTCTAGTAACCTTTCTGATTTTGTCTCACGACTTTATATTTGAAAACATCCTGACTTTCGCTCTATCTTCACTGCTGGTGAGGGAATGGCATGAATAAAGCTAACAGAGTTTAAGACTTCAGCCAGATGGGGTCCAAATCATGTCTCCAAACCCAACAAAATCACTGAGTGCAGAAGACCGACTGAGAGGATTATTTCAATTCAATTCAATTTTATTTATATGGAACCAATCGTCTCATGGTGCTTTATATTGTAAAGCAAAATGTAGACAATAATTACAGCGAAAACCCAACAATCAAAACGACCCCGTGACCAAGCACTTGGCAACAGTGGGAAGGAAAAACTCCCTTTTAACAGGAAGAAACCTCCAGCAGAACCAGGCTCAGGGAGGGGCAGTCATCTGCTGTGACCGGTTGGGGCTGAGGGGAGAGAGACAGGACAAAAGACACACTGTGGAAGAGAGCCAGAGATTAATAATAACTAATGGTTAAATGCAGAGTGGAGTATAAACAGAGTGAATGAAAAGAAACACTCAGTGCATCATGGGAACCCTCCAGCAGCCTAGGCCTATTGCAGTATGGTACTATGAGGTCTTTAAGATAAGATGGGGCCTGATTATTCAAGACCTTGTATGTGAGGAGAAGGATTTTAAATTCTATTCTGGATTTAACAGGGAGTTTATCTAATTGGTGTGTGTCATCTGGCTCCATGGATAGATAAAGCTGGTTATCATCTGCATAACAATGAATATGTATGCAATGCTTGGCCTATAATTAGCTAAGACAGTTTTAATTACTGCCACCTTAAAGGTCTGTGATACATAGCCAATATATAAGGACAGACTGATCATTTTTAAGATTGACGCATCAACTGAAAAATAACTGGAAGGGCTTCTTTGAGCAGTGTAGTAGGAATAGGGGTCTTATAGACACATTGATGGTTTGGAGGAAGTAACTATTGAAGTTAACTCAGAAAGATCAATCAGAGAGTCTAAACAAAGACCAGCAGTACTGAAAGCAGCTGAACATGAAGATAAGTCTTTGAGATGGTTATGAAGAATCTTTTTCTCTAGTGTCTAAAATTTTATTTTTGAAGAAATCCTTGAAGTCATTACTAGTTAAAGGAATACTCAGCTCGGAGCTCTGCCTCGGTCAGCCTGGCTACAGTGCTGAAAAGAAACCTGGGGTTGTTCTTATTTTCTCCAATTAATGATGAATAGTAAGATGTCCTAGCTTTACAGAGGGCTTTTTTTTAAAAAAAAAATAGAGCAACAAACTGTCATGGCTGAAGGGATAGTGAGGACTCAAAAGGCAGACTGTTAGAATCGTTTAGTGATTTATTTACAGTGCTCGAGGCAATAAATTGTGCTAGTGGGAAAAGGTGGTTGGCTGGACTCTCCGGAGGTGCCCCACAGATTAACAGAAACAACACTTGAACTCTCCTTTTATCCTTTTCTTGCTCACCCACTCTCAGACATTACACTCCATGGTTCCAGTTTCTAGGCAGAGAAGAAGCAGAGGGTCAGCAGATGTCCACAGAGGAATCATAACAAGACACTAGAAAGCTTACGTCAACTGACTGGGAGGTAAGAAACAATCCAGCGTCGAGTGTAGGGTCTTCCTCCACTTATGTAGGCCAGATGATCACCCAACCATCATCAGCTGCAGAAACTGTCTCAGTGCTCATCAGTGGCCATATGATACTTCTGGATAGCAATGTGGGTTGGAGTTTCAGGCACTGTATTAAACTGGTTCAGATGATAAATTATAAGAAAGAAACTACTTCCTGTCACTATTAGTCTAAAGAAACAATGGAGTTCCTCAAGGTTCCATTTTTGGACCTCTCCTATTTTATATATACATGCTCCCTCTTGCTCAGATTATAAAATATTATAGTATTTCCTATCATTGTTATGCAGATGACACACTGTGGTACATATCATTGTCCTCTACACTCAGAGATTGCACTGAACAAATTAATGAGTGGATGTGCCAAAACTTTCTGCAGCTGGACTCAGAGGAGACTGAAATTGTTTTTTTTTTTTTGGCCCTAAAGGAAAAAGAATAAAATCAGACAACTCCAGCTCTTTCAGAACTTTCCCAAACACCAAAGAGGTTGAGCACATTACTCTTATTCTCTGGCTTCCTGTGTCTCAAAGGAGAGCTTTTAAACTCCTTTGAAAGCACCGAATGGACCGAGTTACATTTCAAACTACTTACAAAACATCTAAAACTTCAGGTCAGCAGGGCAAGGCCAGAATTCAAACAAAACAAAGCAGTGTTGTGCTCATCCCCTGTGGAACAAACCTCCTGAAAACTTCTGATTAAAATATTATTTGAAGTCCCCACCCCAACCTTTCATTTGTTGTCATTTCCAGTGGATGGTTACTGGTGTTCTTACATGGCCTGAAGATGAGTCCTTACTTGGTTAAGTTTAGAAGAAGATGGTTTGGGTTCAAATGCATCTGTTGCTATGAAATATACCTATTGAAATACATATAGTAGTTATGAATTGGTGCTCAATGTCATGAAAAACAGGACAGATTTATTTGTGAACATGAAGATAGAGACTACTTTCTGTGACTGATCAGACTGAAGCTTCCTTTAAATTCTCCTGTTGATGATTTTCATTAGATCTGTGATCAAAGTGGGTTTACAGACAGAGGAACTCACTGTGTCTCCACCATGTTTTCACCTGCATCACAAACATTACATGAAGTAAGGAATGCAGTGTGTGAGAACTTTTATTTTTGGGGCTTCTTAACCATAATGAAGGAAAGAAATGTTTGAGCTCACACTTTATCATTAACATTAACCTGACAGTTAATTACACCTTAGTTAGAACTTATTAAATTATTAATAATATATGGTCATATTCTGAATACTCTGTGTGTATCTGAGAAGAGATGATGATTAAATTTGGATTTTTCAGCACATGTAACACTTTGCTGTCTGATCAATTAGCACTATCTGCTTATTGTTACAATTTGGTGTGCTTTGCTGATGGCTGTTTGTTTTGAGCATCTTCCTGTTGTCTTCGTGGTTCCACCCTCTTAAGTTTATTTCCTGTTTTATTTTGAAGGAGAATTCATCATGTAGTTTTACTTCTCTCCTTTTCCCATCCCTGTTAGTGTCCAGTTGAGTTCACCTGGTCCTTGTTATCCATTCCGCTGGTATCTGCGGTTGTTTCCTCATGGGGGGCTTTGGCTTTCCCAACCTTGTGCAGGAGGTTTTCTGGGTATGAAAGTTCCTCAGACTTCTCCAGGCAGGTGTTAGGGTTGGCTGCACTTGTGTTCACACTGAGATGGCTCTCAGACCTGCAGTGGGTACATGTTGGGGTTTTTCACTGGTAATGTTGTAATTCAAAACGCGGTGTCTTTGTAAACCTAACCAAACAAGACACCTCACCTGTGCTGACACACTTTCCAAAACACAAACATCAACTTTAGAATCACCACCTGTGTGGCATGTATAGATTAGGTCATGAACCAGTTATTAACCATGTATTTAGTAAGTAAATCAGTAATAATTAAGGTTTATGAACTTTATAACCTGTTTGAAGCTCCGAGCAGGTTTGAATGCTGACATTTAGTAAGAATCATGAAACACATGATGGATTTTAGTTTCTTCAATGTGATTTCTTTATCACTGCAGAGCTTCTGCAGGTGAGTGCAGGTAAGTCAGGCTCAGTGCTGTTTACATCCACCTTTAAACAATCACCTGACTTTATTTTAATCTTTATTAGTCACACTCAGCTCATTTGGATTTCGAATCTTCCACTGACTTCATCATCCTCCTCATGATTGCACCAGCTGCTCCTCCTCCTCCCATATGGCTGATTGCTCCTTCACATAATTGTCCAATCAGCAGTGACTCAGTCATTGTGAGGCGAGCCAGCTGCACACACTCACAGAAAGCAGGAAAACACATCTCTGTAGCCAGAGAATCAATACAGATCAGCCAATGGGCTGTGTGGGATGTGTTCCAGAGTTCAGAGTGTGTGACAGTAGAAACAGGAAATGGACTCTCACACTGATGTTTTTACTGTTCCAGTGCTGCCACCTGCAGGACAAACATGTCAGCTGGAGGTGTGCGAATAAAGTTTTGAACCAACTTTATTCACAAAACCTCAGATGACACAGAACAAACAAACCTTCCAATGAACTCCAGCAATGAAACAAAAATTAAAACAATGAAACATGAATCAGGTATCACATGTCACCCACATGCTGATAAGAGCTCAGAAATTTTCTCCATCAGAACCAGACCAGAGAAAGATCTCACTATTTCTCACTGATGTTCTTCAGTGTCTTTAGCTGACATAAATTAACTTAGATTTTAATAGAAACTATGTTTTAAAATGAATTATAATACCTGTAATCTGATTTTTTTGTTCCATGTAATATTTAAGATGGGTGTACTTAAGATGTGTACTTATGTGAATTATTACAGCTTCTCCTTATATTTCACATGTTTTATTAATGTTTGTAAGTGTGTATAGTGTTCAGTTTGTTTGTGAGTTTTATTTGTAATTCTGTGCAAATTTTATTGTATTATTAATGGGTTACATGTAAATACTCAGAGAGTGGGGGACAGAGATTTGTCTTTATTTGAAATAAGAAATGAGAAACCATCAGTGTCATGTAAGTACTTTTATCATAGTATATATATATATATATATATATATATATATATATATATATATATATATATATATATATATATATATATATATATATATATATATCATAGTAATAGGGACAATAAACTCTAGACCTGCTGTTTGCCAACCCAAAGGAGGCTTACAGCTCATCACCCCTCCCCCCGCTTGGCCACTTAGGCCCCATTTACCCGACAACGTTTCCAGTGGAAACTGTGTTATTTTGCTATTGTCATCTCCAAAAAGTGATGTGTTTACACAGAGCCATTTCAGTAACGACCTCTGTTTCCACAAAAATGCAAGATGCTTAAAATGCTGCAGTTCCTATTGCCAGGCCACAAGTTGGCAGTGTGGATATAGGAGCTACAACCATAGTGCGCATGTGCCAGTGCCCCCATTTCCAAAAAGCATTTTTTTCATCCGTTTACATGAAGATGGAGGCTGGAGTGTTTCAGAAACGTTCCACTCTGGACCTGGTTATTTACACTTCCACTTCAGAAGACCGCTATGGAAATGGCAACAAGGGAACTGTTTACGCTGCCCAGGATAGGGTTACCAGGGCCCCACCCTGGATCCAGGCCTGGGGAGGGAACTCGAGGGAGAGCGTCTGGTGGCCGGTCATTAGTCCATCTTGGTACCCCGCCCGAAGAGACGACATGGGCCCGCCCTCCTGTAGGCACACCACCCGCAGAAGGCATCGTAGGGGTCGGGTGCATTATGTGTCGGGTGGTGGCCAAGGGCGGAGGCACTTCCGGACTGATCCCCAGCTATCGAAACTGGAAATTTGGACATGGAATGTCATCTCTCTGGTGGGGAAGGAGCCTGAGCTAGTGTGTGAGCTTGAGAGATACTGGCTAGATATAGTCATGCTCACCTCAAAAACTACACAGAAAGAAAGAAAGAGAGAGAGAGATGGGGATGAACAGAATAACAAAGCAGAACCAAACAGACAGGTGTTACTCTCATAAGAGCCTTAGTGTTCACCTTTAAAGAACATTGACTCTGCAGATTGTAATCAGGTGACTGAAAGAAGACCTGCACAGTAGAAGAAACACCTACAGCACCATTCTGTGACCTCTTCTATCATAAAACTTTATTTCTTGGAAACAAATTTTCTTTCATGGAGACATTTAGATAACATGAGTGTCATCTTTACAGGTATGAATTCTGCACATGCTCAGTGTGAATCTGATCAGCTCCATATAAACACCAAAAAACTGTATTAATCATTATCTTTGGTTTATATTTCTGTCTCTGATGCCAGTGACACAAACTGACACATGACACTTCTTTTAATTAAAAATAAAGACAACAGAAGAAGAACTCAAAAAGTGATGTTGTGGTCACATGGACAGGCTCCTTCATAATAAAATCATGAGATGTAAATTCAACGAAGGGGGAGCTGAAGGTTACAGATTCTCTCTACAAAATCATGTGGCTCTATCAGATCATGTGACCACAGTTCAGACTCATGTCTGACCTGTAGTCAAACAGATGAGTATGAAGCAACTCCAGAGTTAAGCTTCAGGTGGTTCTCTTTGGTTTGCATCTGTGGTGACATGTGCAACTCTGTGTGTGAAATGCATCTTGGTAACTCCTTAGTCTTTGCATTGCATCTTTGGGTAGTTGAAGTTTAGGCTTTTTGTGTGTTTTCCTTTCAAATAGTATGAGGTGGAGGTGATGATGAAGATGAAGGTCTAATAGGTGGCTTCTGCTTCACTTCTTCCCAGGACCGTGGGGGTCTCTGGTGGCGCTGCCAGCCTGCTCATCTCCAGCTTGCATGGCAGAACCAAGGTTTGCCGTCCCACAGGTAGGCAGGGCACAGCGAACAGCTAAGATCCCAAACCTTAAAATGTACAGGTACAGGTGATTGATGATGGACTGAACAATGGCACCTTTAATTTCAATTCAATTCAATTCAATTTTATTTATATATCGCCAAATCACAACAAACAGTTGCCTCAGGGTGCTTTGTATTGTGGGTAAAGACCCTACAATAACAGAGAGAAAACCCAACAGTCAAAACGACCCCCTATGAGCAAGCACTTGGCAACGGTAGGAAGGAAAAACTCCCTTTTAACAGGAAGAAACCTCCAGCAGAACCAGGCTCAGGGAGGGGCAGTCATCTGCTGCGACCGGTTGGGGCTGAGGGGAGAGAGACAGGACAAAAGACATGCTGTGGAAGAGAGACAGAGATTAATAATAATGATTAAATACAGAGTGAAGTATAAACAAGTAAATAAAGGTGAATGAGAAGAAACAGTGCATTATGGGACCCCCCTCAGCAGCCTAGGCCTATAGCAGCATAACTAAGGGGTGGTTCAGGGTAATCTGATCCAGCCCTAACTATAAGCTTGATCAAAAGGAAAGTTTTAAGCCTAATCTTAAAACTGAGACTCTTTCTCTCTGATCAGTCTTTCTGAGTTAGCTTTAATAATTCCTACAAGACTGATCAAAGAAGTCCTTCCAATAATTAATGCTTCAATCTTAAATATCATCACTCTGTCTTTATTAGTTGGCTATGTACTACAGGATTTTAAGGTGGCAGTAATTAAACCACTACTTAAAAAGCCATCACTTGACCCAGCTGTCTTAGTTAATTATAGGCTAATCTCCAACTTTCCTTTTCTCTCCAAAATCCTTGAAAGAGTAGTTGCCTCTTTTTTCTGGCTGAGAGCACCTGTTTACACCTGTGTGGGGTGCAGGTGAGTGTATGTCTGAGTCTTACAGGTGGTCCAGATGAAGAATAATCCTAGAAAAAAATCAGAGGCACTCTGAACCTGATTCACACATTTAACTCTATTTAACATCACACCTGAGGTTACTCACCTAGTGAAGAGTGTGCTGTTCTCTGCCCTGTTCTCCATGCTGTTCCCTGCATCACGCTCCAGAATGTTCCCTGCTGCACTCCTGAGAGAAACAAAACTTTAGATAATCTGGCCCTCATTAAAGTTGTGTCGCTAAACTAAAGCAGGTTCAGCAGGTGTGACTGTTCCTGACCAGGTGTGGTTGTCTCGTGTCAACATAATGTCCTGAAGAGCCATGAATCTGAAACAAGAAACGGTCTTGATCATTCATCAGTCAGTCAGCAGGATGGAAGTATTTGCAGCTTCAGTAAAAGTAAATTTTATTGCTCCAAGTGATGTGATTACTTTACAGCAGAAGTGTCAAATAAATTAAGAGAAGAAGAAGCCTGACAGCTTACATGGATTTCATATGATGACATCATAATGACACATTCATACCTGAGGGTACTTTAAATTTTTTAAGAGGTTGGGAGAGCACCCAGAATCCACTGCAACTCCAGGTGTTTCCCTTAGACTCACCCGGTGGAGTTATTGCGGTCGGCGGGCAGGTGAGGATTTGACACATTCACATCATGTCTGTGAACAGAACCAGGAAATGTCTGTGATCAGCAGGCACAAACAGGAAGCCTGGCTGTCACCTGGACCTCACCTAAGATGTCCACGTGGAGCAGGAAGAGGCCCCCCAAACACACAGACCATCATCATCATTATCTGGGGTGGAGCAGCAGAGAGAATCTTCATCCTCCTCAGATGGGCAGATGGACAAAGTGACTGTGAAGGCATCGCACTGCATTTAAAACCTGCTTGCTGTTTATACAGAAACGTGTCAGTGTTTTGGCCATGGCTGAAGGTCACTTGATTGACAGCTGATGGTCACCTGAAGGTCGCATGATGGTCGTCAGGAGAGTGATGAGACTCATCAGTGTCTTTAAATATTTACAGTTGGTGATATCAGCAGCTCGACCTCGGCGCTGTTTGTTGTTCAGGTGGGAGAGACCATTGGTTCACACGTAGTGATGTTGCTGTGATGTCATCATGCTCAGAGAAAACAGTTTTGTGTGTTTGTGTGTGCACGCAGTCAGGCTTCACCTCCATGTGAACCACCTGCAGTACTTCCTGCTGTGAGAACAGGTCTGAATCAGCCCTTGAATTTTTTTTTTTAGTTCTGATGTAAATGAAACCCAAACATCAGCTGAATGATAAACACCTAAGAAGGTTTGTCCTGCTGAGTCACACACTGACTTCCTGTCAGAGTCTGCAGGTGAACATTTGCTCTGACCTGTCCAGGGTGTACCCTGTCTCTCGCCCTGTGCAGCTGGGATAGGCTCTGGACCCTGAACTGGATGGACGGACGGACGAATGGACAGATGAAGTTACCCGCTGAAATGTTTCCACACAGGTTCTAAAGGGTTAAAGTGCTCACCATCAACATGTTTCTGTTTGTGTTTCATGTTTTATCTGCAGGAACATGAAGTGAAGGACATGCTCAAGCATCAGAGCCAGGGTGATGTTTGTTTCTCCTCCCTGTGACAGGAAGTAGTCTTCTTAAATTTGAGTCTAATGTGAAACCTGATGTAATCAGAAAGTCAGTGTAGAGAGTTTTGACTTTACTCACAGACTGCTGGAAACTATCATCTCCCATCACCTGTTGCCTCATCCTGAGGGATCTGAGCTGTGGATCAAATCCAAATAAAGGAAAACAGAGAGGTAAAGAGACATGTCTGTTTGCTGCTGCTTCACCATCTGATTGATCTGCAGCCGGACTTCAGGTTAAAGTTTTATTATCAGTCTGACTGATTTGCATTGACTCAAATGCATCAGGACTCGAAGCAGCTGCTCTATAACTGCTGTTTGAACCTCCTGATTTTAATCTGCTTCACACTAAAATCAATTTTCATTATTTTAGTGCTTCATAAATAAAACAAAAACGATGTTTTACTGTGATGAAAATGTTCCAAATTATCATGAACAGCATCAACAGTTCGTTTATTCCAAACGAGCTGTCTCCTTTATTATGAGGCTCTGATTTTTCTGATCAGAAACAGCTCTTTGGACACTGAAGCCTGATCTGAGAACATCCACCGGACCTCCACAGTGAGACCAAATGTTCAAACTGCCAGTGAAGTCTCCACTGAGCAGCACCAACAAAGAAGAAACACAGCTTATAATTAAAACGAAGACCAAACAGAAAACTTTATTATGAAAGTCACATTAAAGATTGTTAGTGTCATTAAATCTTCTTACAGGTTGAACAGTGCCACACCCTCAGACACAAACACCGTTTCTATTGGCTGACATCACGCGTGCTTCTTCCTCTGCTTCTTTCAGTGTCATTACCCTTTAGTTACCAGGTGATTCATGACCTATTAATGTGTCATTCAGAATACTTTAATATCTGTGTTTCCTGTATCTGCTGCAGTATCTGACAGATGTTCTGATATGTTCTCCTGACATCACTGACATTTTCAGGCTGTCCTGAAAGCTCCTGACTGATCCTCCACACAGAGACCAGGAAGAGGTCTGTGTGGCACTCTGAAGAGTTTGTGGATGAATCTGATGATGATCTGCTCCTGAATAACCCTGCTACTTTAAGAGCTGGAAACAGGAAGTAGGTGTTACCTTGTCAGGTCTGTTTGACATCTATATCTATATATATTAAACCAGAAAAACTTGAAACAACAACTTTTTTTTTTATTAATTTATCACCACATCTGTTCACATTTATAAGTTAACACATCTGGAACAAACACTTGGGAGGAGGTAAGAGATCATATGACTCAGGTGGGTTTGGTCTAAAAATTGTCACATGGTCACATCACTTCCTGGGAACAAAAATAAACAAAAGAGGAAACATCACAGCACAAACATCTGGACATATCTGCCATTCGCATGGGCGTGAACATGCCGTTTATCGGAAATCATCAGCAGAGAACATGCCCTTGGCGCGGCGCAGGATGGAGTCCTTCGATGCGTCATACGGGTGCTCTTTGGACGGGATCTCCAGCACAGCCGGGATTGATTGCATGTGGGCATCGATGGCGTGCCGGATCATCTCTGCAATGAACTGGTTAATCAGGATGATGCCGATGTCGTTACGTGCCAGGAAGCTCCTGCAGAGAAGAAGACAACTGTATAGTCTGCCACACCAAAATCCAGTCACAGTTTAACATCCTCAGAGCCAGCTGAGGTCTAACAGAAAGTAAATAATGGCAAAGCGTTTCTGAGAACCTTAACATTTCTCACTGAGTTCCCATGTGAGATCAGGCACAAACACACCAGACTCCTTTCAATTTATTGTCAATTTAACATCTCTGCTCTAAAGGGGGATCACAGCAGTTTGGATGAAAAGGATATTTACAGATTAGTTCAATGACAGCAGAGAATGCAGGAATTACTGATCTGTCACTGAAAGGATTAAAATTCAGACGCAAAGAGGAAATGTAATTTATTTTATAAAACAACTGAAAACATTCAAGATTAAATAAAAAATTCTGATGTTTTCACAACAGCTGGTTTGTTTCTCAGATATCTAAGCGTTTCTAACCACAACAGTGACCATTTAAATCAGCTGATTTTTGAATGGTGTGAGTCACACAGCACGAGGTCATGGATCAAAACCAGAATTAACTGACCCGACAAACACCGAACCACCAGATAATGAATAAAAGTGAACATATAGCACAAGACATAATTCATGTAAAGAATTTAAATATGTGCTGATAACATTTAAATCCTTCAGTCTAAATGCTCATTTCATATAAACTCACAAAGATTTAATATAATGCTCTGGTTTTTGAATGGAGTCTGGTCTGAGGGCTACCATGCCTCATTTACTGATTTTTTTTTTCTTACTTTCAGTGACCTTTAACAAGTCACTGATTTATTTTTTATTGATAACAGCTCTGAACCAGGATTTTGCAGCAGCTCCAACCTCAGTCATAAAACTGCAAGAGAAACATTTAATGGAGTCTAATAGACCGAAGCCACACTGATGCTGTATTTACAGAGAAGAGACAGAGACAGAAACAGACTGAAGTCCGTCTAAATTTAAGAGGCTCGGTTTAGTTCGTCAATCGTCAATGGGGCACTGATAATCAATCAGTCTATAGACTGATTGATTATCAGTGCCCCATACTGGTTACTGGACAGAATTTGGCTTCAGGTTCGCTCCACAGGCCCAAACACACAACAGTCCCTTCAGATTTTCACCAAAATAACGGCAGGCCTGTTATCTTAGAGCAGGCCGGTCACTATCTTTGTATGTGTGGGTGTGGGGAGTGGACTCCATCTTACTTGAAGGTCTCCTCGATCTCCGTGATGCTCGTGTCCTTCTCCACCACCAGGAAGTTCGGCTTCCGGTTCTTGTTCAGTTCTCCGATCCCGCCAAGCAGGAAGCCCGTGCATGTGTCCTCGTCCCCGATCACGGCGATCAGTTTCCCGCGGCCGGCCATCACGGAGCTGCAGGTGAGATTCACAGAGAAACACTCAACGTCACGGGACACGGTCCGCAAGTCACGTGAAGGAGTCAGCTGAGCCGAACTTCCGCTTTCCTTTAGTGCCCCCTGCCGCTCGGAATAAACGAAAAATAAATAAATACATTTAACGAAAATTGTTAGAAATTAATTAAATATTGACGAGCGTTCATTTATTTTAGTACACACCTTCAATTTGTGCTTTATTTTTTTATCTTGATGTTTATCGGAATTACAAGATGACGTCATGTTTAGAAGACGGGGTGCTGCCTTCACTTGTTCAGTGTAAATCCAAAAGTTCCCATAACGTCACAAGTGACAATTTTTATTAATGTGGTAATCGGAACAAGCAGGGACCGTCAGTACACACCGGGTTCAAACTCCGTGTGTGTGTGTGTGTGTGCGCGCGCGCGCTCTGATTTTGTTTTAGTTAGACGGTTTTGTCCGACAGCGCTGAAAGGCCTCAGCAGTCACGTGAGGCTCTCTGAGAAAGCCGGAAATGCGCAGCTGCGGGCTGTAGAAGCAGCAGCAGAAGAAAATGGTGAGTTTAAAGTTTTACTTTTATTTTATTTTATTTTATCCAGCGTGTAGTTTCACTGTGAGATGTACATGATCCGCGGACTCTCCACTGTGCGGCGTTCACTGACGCTGTTAGCTTCGCTGTTAGTATCACTCGCTAATTTCAGTTCATTTTTATTAATACACTGCCAAATCACAGCAAACAGTCGCCTCAAGGTGCTTTATATTGTAAGATGACCTAACCCTACAATAATTACAGAGGAAACCCAGCAGTCAAAACGATCCCAATGAGCAAGCACTTGGTGAAAGTGGGAAGGAAAAACTCCCTTTTAACAGGGAGAAATTTCCGATAGATGTGGGGGATAAAGAGTAATTGTTCATCTGGCTGCTTCATATGAAGAAACTCTGAGTCCTTTAAGCTTCAGGCTGTAAGGGCTTCAGATTTATAATTAGTGATCACTAATTAATAACCAGACTGAATGTATATACCTGTGAAACTGCAGCAGCGCCCTGCTATTAGAGTGGTACCAACATTGAAGAGGAGGGGGGAATAGTGTTTGTGGGGTTTTAGCCTGCCTCTCCTGGCCTGAACTTACACCTGTAGGTGAGCACGGTTCTAGATGGCGACTGATTGCCCAGTGCTGAGAATTTCAGCTGTTAGCTGTTTGCAGACTGAATTATACAGAACCTGAAACACTCTGATCACTTACCCTAATTCATAATCTGGATTTAAATTAATTATCAATTCGATTATTAATCTGTTGCTTGTGAAGGGCCAAGTGGACATGTTCACCCAGGTGAGGTTCAGAGATCAATCAGATTCCGTGAGCACATTATGGGAGTCCCGCTTTTGATGAACATCTCCTTGATCACCGTCACTGATCTGATCTTTTCCACGATGGAGCATCACTATGAATTATGGGATATCATTGCTAAAAGAGGTAATAAAGGAAGCATTGAACAACAGTGATTGGCTGCAGAGAGGAACCTTCCTCAGGGCACTGTTGAGCAGGAAGTGCCATCAGTGACGGTAAATGTTCAAGTAGAAACTTCCTGTTTAAGGAAATCTGTCTTTAACAGCTGAAGGATTTTATTTTGAATGAATCTGAGGTCCTTTTCACTTCTGCTGAAATGAAAGAAGTGAAACTCTCACCTGATGAGTTCTTCAGACTCGGGTGTAGTTTTTCTCAATCTGGTGGTCTCCTCTTCTGACGGTGGAAATGGCCACATTGACTTCAAAAATCAGAATCTTTGTTTTTCTACATGAACACAGGAATCTCAAACTGAGCACGTGCAGATCAGAGCTTCAGTGTGACAGGAGCTCATTTTATGCTCTGTGCTGCAGATCTTTGGCGTGGCTGCAGCTCAGGTCACCTGCTAATCGGAAGGTTGATGGTTAGATTCCTGGCTGCTCCAGTCTGCATGCCAAAGTGTCCTTGGGCAAGATGCCGAATCCCAAGTTGATCTCCGATGTAACCACTGGAGTATGAATGTGTGCGAATGTTAGAAAGCACTTAGCTGTAGAAGGAAGTGCTTGTATGAATGAGTCATGTTGTATAAGCACTTTGAAGTGCTCGAAGGAGAGTAGAAAATCGCTGTGTAAGAATCAGTCCATCTTTGTTTGTTGTATTTTGGAAGGCGTCAGGACGTCTTTGTGTCTGAGTCATCAAACAACCTTTATTTCTGCACATCTGTCCATCATTTCCTGTTAGCTTGATGTTATCCTGATTATCCTGTCCTGCTTTCAGGCCACGGCGGCACTCACTGCGGGTCTGGAGCGAATCCCAGACCAGCTCGGGTACCTGGTCATCAGCGAGGACGGCGTCCTGGCTGTGAGTTTGTCACTGAGCCTCCAGATGTTCATGATTAAAGTAGTTTTCACAAAGGAAATTGCTGGTAACCGTAGTTTGGTTTTATCAGGTGCTCATTTTAGTCTGGATTACTGAACACAGAATAAAGTTGAGCCTGTTGATCAGAACATAAAGTGATTACTGACTACTGATCAGTCTGCAGGCGAGCTGGAGAACGACGAGCACACGGCAGGTGTGATCATGCAGATGGTTCGAACAGCAAGCCGCTTCAGGTTATCAGGCTCAGCTGATCCGCCCTTCAAACGCATGTCAGGTAACATGCACACACCTGTAGAGCAAGCTCATCAGCTAAAATAAAAACAAATGACTGAATGAAGCTTGTTTTCTTCATACCTGTTAATGACATTATTAGTCACATGATTAAAACATGTCTAATCATCAGCTGCATTTTCATGTTAACCTGAGTGTATTTGACATGGTGTTTCTGTTGCATGATGCTCTGGTAGTTCCTACCTGAGCATTATGCAACAGAAACACCATGTCAAATACACTCAAGGTAACATGAAAATGCAGCTGCTGGAACTTGCAGTTACACCCGTGATCTCAGGTGGAATCACCTGGTGTGTGTGTGTGTGTGTCCAGTGATCCTGGAGGATTTCGTCTACACCGTGACGGTCTCCAGTCAGAAGGTTTTTGTGGTCAAACGTCAGCACAACCACCTGGAGCCGATCAGTGTGTAGACTCTTGACACCGGTAGCTCAGCTGGGGTCCAAAGAGCCACCATGGCGACGATGATGTGTGATTATGTCGTGCTTTTGAGGTTTAAAGTTTGTGTGAAATAAAAGTTTTTGAATTAAACTTTTGTCTGACTGAGTGGAACAAACTGACCCGTGAAGGTGAGAGCTGTCCTGCTGCAGCCTTCAGATCATACCTGCACAGGTGTTTCAGACGTGTACCAGAGTACATGTTGGGATACAGGTGTGCTGTGAGCAGCGACAGCTCCACCTTTAAAAACCTGAAAACTTGATTTAAATCAGAACTTTGGGGATTTTAGGGCCTCCATAGAAATCCAGGTGTTCTCAGGTTTTAGTGATCTCACAGTTCATGATTGGCAGGTAAATCTGAGCTTCCTGCTTTCAGCATTTGGCAAAAAATAGAAATTGAAAAAGAACGAAGGTTTCTTCCTGTTAAAAGGGAGTTTTTCCTTCCCAGTGTCACCAAGTGCTTGCTCATAGGGGGTCATTTTGACTGTTGGGTTTTCTCTGTATTATTGTAGGGTCTTTACTTAAAATATGAAGCAGCTTGAGGTGACTGTGATTTTGCACCATGTAAATAAAACTGAACTGAACAGAAACTGGGGAAATGGAACATTCTGATGGATTATTGATCCGACTGGTAGATCAAAGGTCTGTAGGTGAGCTTCACTGACCCAGGAACAGCGTGAGAAACGTGTCGTTCACTCTGAAAATAAGGTTTGAAACAGGAAGCAGAACACAGGTGAGAAGAAAAAAAAACCTTTATTGCATCACGGTCTCTTCATTTCTTCTTCACTTAAGGAATGACGAGGCCGCCACACTCGGCTCTCTGGAATGAGTCATCGCACGACCAGGTGACCATCACCTGCCGTAAGCCCCGCCCCTCCTCCTGTCACATGATTCTGAGTTAAAACATGCGGATTAAAAGAAGATCTAACAAACACCTGAAGAACAGAAGATGATGATGGGAAATCAAGGTGAGCTCAGAGTCCATGACATCACTTCCTCCTATAGACACGTATAATTTAAAAAAAAAAAAAAAAAAAAACACGGAACGCTGACACGCTCCTCCTCCTTTGTACACGGTGACGTCAGCGGCTGAAATCAGTCTGCTTCCTGTCAGGTGGTCTAACGCTTCGACAGCTCATTGGACAGCCAGTCCAGCCCCTCATACAGACCTGTACCCTGCGTCGCACAGGTAGCCTGCACGTGCCACTGAAACACACAGAGAGCATCATCACAGGTGAGTGAACAGGTACAGGAAGGACATCCAGGTCTGTTCACCCGTTTATCTGTCCAAATATACAAACAGGTGAGTTTACCTGTCTAAATAGATTTAGGCCCGTTGGTTTTTGGACAGACAGTTTATGTAGTTTGGTGTCTGCACACGTGAATGGATTTTTAAAAATCAACCAATCAGAATGCAACTGAAGTGCTGACCTTCATCTTTAATTCAGAGTTTAACAAATCAGGACATGAGACTCCTCCCACTGCTTCTGACATCACAGGTTTGAAACCTGCTGAATGCGCTCAGAACCCCATCCCCCCCAGACCAGAGCTGCTGGCTCACCTGAGGTCATGTGACTGCCTCATGTTTTACACCATGTCCGGTTTATCACTATTATAGATCAGTTTAACTAATGTTTTCACCAATTGATCGGTGGCATTCAAACACCACTGCAGCTGATCAATCAGTAAAAGGTGGAGGGAAATAACACTACAAAAAGAACTGCGTCTCTAGAGCTAATACAGAGGTATTGATCAATTTAATTTATTGATCAATCTGGATTATTGATTGTGTGAGTATTGATCCTTACGGTTCTGCTGCGCAGGCTGTGCAGACCCAGCTTGTCGGTGAGTTCGCTGACCCCCATGGCATTCGGGAGATCCTGTTTGTTGGCGAACACTAGAAGGACCGCGTCCTTCAGCTCATCCTCCTGAACCTGCACAGTCATGTGACACAGTCAGTGGTTTCCATGATGATCACTGAGCCTAACAACGCATTAACCGTAAACTAAACGAAGGGACTGACCATCTTTGAGAGTTCCTCCGCTGACTCGGCAACTCGCTCTCTGTCATTGCTGTCCACCACAAAGATCAGACCCTGCAACGGTGATCAATACAATCAGCACATCAGTGACTGATACGATCCTATTCCTGCTGCCAGGGAAAGTTATCACTGCTTTAGAGACATGACTGCTCAGGTGTCTGAGAGCAGTTCTGCAGGTCACCTGCAGGTAACCTCAGACACACCTGTTTTTTAACAGCTGCTGCTGACATGTGACATGTGACTATCAGGTGTGTTTTGTTGCCCAGGTGCATCCTGTTACATTGAGTATTCAGACAATAAATTGACTATTAGATTTGTGTTCTGCTTGTGCAGACTGTGCATTTATAGTCAGAGGAGTAACCAACATGAAACCAGAGAGCTGCTGTAGGTGAAAAACAAGCAGGTGTGAAGCTGAGAGAAGATGGAAAATCAATCAAGGCCATGAGCAAACATTAGCTAGTATGACCGTTTGGAACGTCCTGAAGAAGAAAGTCGTCACAGGTCAACTAAGCAACAATTCAATTCAATTTGACTTATATAGCGCCAAATCACAACCAACCGTCGCCTGCAAGGCACTTCAGATGTGGAACAGGTAGACCGAGGAAAACCGCAGCTGCTGACGACAGAAACAGCTGTTAAAGACATCAGCAACAACCTCCGGAGGGCAGGAGTGAAGGTATCACAATGTACTGTTCACAGAAGACTTCATGAACAAAAGTACAGAAGCTTCACCAGAAGATGCAAAGCACTAATTAGCACAAGAACAGGAAGGCCAGGCTGGGATCTGCCAAGAAGTTCAGAGACAAGCCTCAGAAACTCTGGGACAAAGTTTGATGGACTGATAAGACAAAGATGAGCCGTTACCAAGGTGAGGAAAACACTTGAGTATGATGAACACAGAAATCGACAGAAACATTTTGTCTGTCAATTTAAAGAAAGATGAAACCAAAGTGTTCATCAGGGACAGGAAGTGGAAGGCTTTAGACTGGCCGAGTCTGCAGACTTAAACCCCATAGAGCATGCATTTTCTATATAAATTAAACTGAACTGAATCCAATCAAATACACTCAAAGACAAGCTCACAGACATGGGCATAGAGTCTTCCTTTGTTTCCTGGATCACAGACTCTGACAGAAAGACCACAGTTTGTCAGGTTTCTGTGTTTCTGGGACATTAATGAGCAGCAGGGGGGCTCCACGGGGGACTGTCCTGGCTCCTTTTCACAGTGTATACAGCAGACTTCAAATATAATTCTAAGTTCTGCCACACCCAGAAATACTGAGATGATACTGTCATTGTGGCGTGTATCAGGAATAGACAGGAATCTGAAAATAGGGTTGTTAAAGCCTTCAGCAACTGCAGTCACAAAAACCCACCTCATACCGATCACCTCTAAAACAAAGGAAATGATAGATTTCTGAAGATTAAGGCCCCCTCTCCAGCCTGTGAAAGTCTGTGGGGTGGACATAGAGGTGGTAACAAAATATAAATATGTAGGTTTACACCTAAATCCAGCTTTCTGGTTCTGTACCTGTGTGTTCTGGAAGTAGTGTCTCCACAGAGGTCGGATCTTGTCCTGACCACCAACATCCCAAACCGTGAAGCAGATGTTCTTGTATTCAACCGTCTCCACATTAAAGCCTGAAACACACACACAAACACACCTGTTAACAGGTGACTCACTTCCTGTCAGGTGAAGAGAAACATCTTTATAAGTGAGACTCTTATTCCTTCTGGACCAGCTGATCAGTAAATGCAGTCAGACTTTTAATTTTAAAGGATAAGCTTACAGGAGATACCCGAGTACAAACATACCTGCCGAGAACAGGTGAGACTCTGTACCTGTACAGTGTACAGATTACCTACCGATTGTTGGGATGGTGGTGACGATCTCTCCGAGCTTCAGTTTGTAGAGAATCGTCGTTTTTCCAGCAGCATCCAAACCAACTGAAATACAGATTAAAGATCTGAGATTATTTAAACCTCTCACACACATTAACGTTTAACCTGAGATTAAATGAACCCAGATCAGCTGCTGGTTTAAAGTTCACATCAGACTGGGCTTAATGGTTTTTATGGCCCAAGCAGATAACACCAACACAGTTTTAGGCCTAAACCAGTTTGCATTGTCTTAAACCTGGTTTAACCCTGGTTTGGATCCTGACTTAACCCGGTTAAGCGGACTGTAATCAGCCTGTTTCCTTCCGTTAGCTCCGAGCTAACAGCCTCCTACACCTCCGGGCCGGCTTTGTACTTTTTCTAGCACCGAAGGACGGGCGCTACGGTCCGCAGGACCCTGTGAGCGGTTTCAGGGTGAAATTAAACGGTATGTGGGAAAAATGGGGCCGTGGAGCCGCTTCCAGACGCCCCGGAGCCCGGCCGGTAAGCTCGTTAGCTCGTTAGCCTAGCCCCCGCTCACCCATCAGGATCCTCATCTGCTTTTTCCCGAAGAGTTTGGAGAACAGCGACGAGATGGTGAGGCCCATGATTGCTGAGAGGCGGCGGGAGGTCACACACTGACGGCGGGCAGAGCCACAGGTCCAGGAGCAGCGGAGCCGGGAAAGCGCGGAACGGAGCGGAGCACGGCGGACTGAGGGCGCAGCTCCTCTCGGTGCCACGTCCAGGCCAACGCGGAACAAATGACGTCACTGCTGCAATAGAAAACTTTATTAACAGCGCTGCAAACAATGCAGCATTCATGGTCCGCCCAAACATCGGACATTCGAGAACTGAACAGGATGTAAAATCAAAGCTTCAAATAACTAATAATGAAAACGAAGAAAGGTCATTCATACTCATAAACGTAAATATACGTGTATATTACTCTGTTCACGTCATTCTATAACACAAGATTACATAATGAAATACACACATGCTGCCTTCAGGCTAGTGCTCTAAATATAAACATGTAAAAAAAATAAAGGATTTAAGAGCAGAACTTAATCTGTTCTGAAAATATTTTTTCAACATCGTCAACCAACAAAGTTCATTTTTAATTTTAAAAAAGCTCTTCTATATATGTAAAAATTTATTATTACCAATTTTTATTGCTTGTTCTGAAAGTTACACAAAATAAAAAAAACAAAAAACAAAACAAAATAGTTTTCTTTGCTAAAAAATGTAAAAAAAATATCTGCATAATGCATTTTCCTGACGTCCGTGAATAAAGTATTAAACTCCCGCCTCCTCCTGCTCAGTCACTTCCGGTTCGGTCCAACATGGCGGCTGTTGACAGCTGAGGCTTTGAGTCGGATTTTAATAATCGATCGGATCGATTTTCGGCCGATTGTGACGGATAGACTCTAAGTTTGTTACCCGGATCGATCCGGATTATCGGAGCAGTTTGAAGAGAAACGTTCAAAGAGACGAAAAAACAGAATTTAACGTTTGTTTGACTCAAAGGAAGAAAGAACCAGAGAGGTGAGAAGCTGCTCCTGCTGCTTCCTCTGACCTTCAACAGGAAGTTTCATTCTCACAGAAACCGATAAACTGATGATTGCTCAAAGACTCGTTGGTCAGAACAGGTGCTGTTCTGTGCTTTCTCTCTAACAGGAAGTCCCTGCTGAGGGTAAGCCCATGGTCTGGGCGCTGTGACCCAGCTAGACCCAGCCGGAGACATGGAGAAGTTCGGAATGAGTTTTGGTGGCGGCCCGAGCAGGAAGGAGCTGCTGGACACGGTGGAGTCTCAGAAGAAGCAACTGGTCCAGTACCAGACCCGCTTCAAGGATGTGGTCCGGGCCTACAAGAGCCTCCTCAAGGAGAAGGAGGCGCTCGAGGCCAGCCTGAAGGTCCTGAGCATGACCCAGGACCTGGAACTGAGCCGGCAGGACCGGCAAAGTCCAGATGCCGCCACCATGCCAGAGCTCCCTGAAGATGGCTGCTCGCTGCATAGTGAGGACAGCGTGGACACGGCGGCGTCTCTGGACACAGTCAGTGAGACCACAAGGGGGGACCAGAGTGAGGAGGACCCGGCGGAACCTGGAGGAAGACTGGTAGTATGTTACCATGACAACTGAACATAAATCACGTGACCAGAGCGTGATGAATGGCATGCCGTTGACATCACTGTCTTCTTGTTGTCTGACTCCATGTTTGTTCTGCAGGCATCCGAGCCCGATGGCGGTTCTGAGAGTGGCAGCCTGAGGGTGGGGCAGCAGCAAGCCACTCCCCCTCCTGGTGTGGAGGCAGACCGCAGAGTTGCTCAGCTGAAGAGCCAACTGAGCACGCTCACAAGCTCCTTGACCACGGTGACGCAGGAGAAGTCGCGGATGGAGGCAAGCTTCCAGGCTGATAAGCGTCAGCTGAAACAGGAAGTGGAGGAGTTGCAGGAGCGGCTGGTCACTTTAACGACACAGCATGAGGCAGAACTGCACACCCTGCAGCAGCAGCTCGCCGAAAGCCGTGCTCGCATCATCACGCAGCAGCATGAGCGTGAGCAGGAGCAGGGAGACCACGTCCAGCAGCTTCGCGAGCTGCAGAGGCTCCTGCAGGCCGAGAGAGAC
This sequence comes from Pterophyllum scalare, assembly GCA_024447675.2. Classification (NCBI taxonomy): domain Eukaryota; kingdom Metazoa; phylum Chordata; class Actinopteri; order Cichliformes; family Cichlidae; genus Pterophyllum; species Pterophyllum scalare. Next base: position 51,609 of record JAMQGT020007463.1, on the reverse strand, counting down.
CAGCGGCAGGATGTCGAGCTCCGCCTCCAGGATACCAGCACCGCCCTTCTCGTGACGTCGCAGGCCGTGGACCGGGGGGCAGTGTCCGAGATTCTCCTGAATCAGGTGAAGGAGGAAAGAGACGAGCTGAAGAGGAGGCTGCAGGTTGCCGAGGAGGACCAACGAAAACCAGATCCCAGAGTGGAGGAGCTGCAGCGAGAACTGACAGAGCTGAAGAGCCGGGTCCAGGAGCAGGTCCAGCTTGAGACCCGCAAGGTGCAGAGCCTGTAAACAGGTCAAAGCTTGAACAGATCAGGTAAACTAGAACAGGAAGTAAGGTTGTGCCTGTGTTTGTGTTGCAGGTATGTGAGGTGGAGGAGCGCGCGCATGAGCGCGCTCAGTCCGCAGAGGCCCGGGTGGCGGTCTTGGAGCAGCGCGTGTCGGAGCTGTCAGAGCTGCTGGGCTCATGCGAGAAGGCGAGGCAGCGTGACCAGCAGGCAGCGCAGAGGCTCCGGGACCGTGTGCTGCAGCTCGACACAGAGAACAAAACGCTCGCCATCGCTGCCTCCAGCAGGGCGACGTCTGACCTTGGGCCGGACGAGCTGCTAGATGTGGGCGCGCTGCGGGAGAAGCTACAGAAGGTGAAGAAGCTGCTGCTGCTGGCGGCACAGAGGAACCCAGACCAGAACATCCAGGACCTGGACGTGGAGGCAGAGCCAGGTGCGGATGCCGCCACAGTACTCATCTACCAGCAGGAGCTTCGGCAAGTGAAGGACGAGTTTGAGCGCTACAAGCTGCGAGCGCAGGTTGTGCTGAAAAACAAGAACGCCAAAGATGGCTGCCAGGCGCGGGAGCTGGAAGAGGTGCGTGACCAGCTCGCCGAGCTGCGTGAGAAGTACATTAACTTGCGCATGCAGAGCGACGAGGCAGAGGCTCGCCACCGCCAGCAGCTTGAGGAGCGCCAGCAGCAGGTGGTAGCACTGCAGCAGGTGCACCGCCAGGAGGCAGAGCGTCTGGAGGCACTGCACCGTGATGAGCTGCTGCGGCTGGAGGCAGAGCTTCACAAGCACCGTGAGCGCACCATGGCGCTGCTGGACGAGAAGGACCGTGAGCTGGAGAGGCTGCGGGCTGCTGCCGCTGCAACACTTGCCTGGTCCAACCGTGCTGATGCCACACCCACTGACCCACAGGAGGACCGCATCGACACTGAGGGCGACATAGTCAGCCAGGCGCTGCAGCGGGCCACGCCCACCGAGTCCACACTGCTGCTGTATGCTGAGCAACTCGCCCGCAAAGAGGTGGAGGTGGGGGCGCTGCGGCGGCAGAAGAACCGGTTGGAGGAGGATATTCGTCAGCTGCAGGCACGACTCATCACCAATGGTGAACACCACGAGGAGGAGGTGGCAGCCCTGCGGGACCGTCTTGAAAAACTGATCCGGGACCAGAGCCGTGAGGGCGCCAACCTGGAGTACCTGAAGAACATTGTGTACAGGTTCCTGACGCTGCAGGACACCAGCGGGCGCCAGCAGACACTCACTGCCATCCTCACCATCCTGCACTTCAGCCCGCAGGAGAAACATGATGTCATGAGGCTGCAGGGGAGCACCTGGTGGGTGGGGCGCAGGTAGAAGGAGAAAAGCTCATCTGCAGGAGGAACACCTGGAAATCAGAGCCAGTGAAGACGTGGCTTTATGCTGTGTTTGAGGACATCTGCATTTTTCAGCTTCCTAATGTTTCTGTGAAAGTTTGGTGCTTTCTGAGCTACATGACTCTAAACACTACGAAGACATGATCATGTGACCTTCGCCGATCAATCAGCTGTCATTTCTGATGTTTATTTTTGATTCAGATTAAAATATTTTTCCTGCTTCACTTTGTCTCCGAGCATCAGGATGGTGAAACAATCAAATCCAGCCTCTCCAACATGCTGCTCACCTGTCCACTCACCTGCCCATAGGTGCAGTCCCTGTTGAACATAGTGCTTAATATGGAGGAAGCTCCACGCAATCACAGGTGTCAGAAGTAAAGTGAATTTAGCTTTAAAATCTGTGAAATATTTGAAGGCCTAAATGAAACAAACAGGTGATGCACACAGGTAACTTTCTGTAGCTCCTCCCACAGGAAGTGTTTTATCACTGGCCTCTGATTGGCTCTGGTCTGAAAAGGTAAAGGTGAAGCTGTGATGCACTGTGTTCAGGTAGATTGTCATAAACTGTATATTAATGATAGAATGAAAGAAAGGGGCCAATCAGAGGCGATAACATTGATTTCTGAGGTACAGTGAACAACACCTGTCACAGACTCCAGGTAAGAATGTCTGCAGTTACAGGTGGTGAAAAGTTTTATTCAAATAGCCTGAAGCTTCACATGAGGGTTTGATTTAATTTCACATTTCTTCTGTGAACCTGAAGGCAGCATTTCCAGATGTGGAGGGGACACATGGAGAGATGTGACTGTGGGCTCAGATCCACCAAACTAAACAAGGGACGAAGAGCCGCCTGTTACTGTAGGTCGGAACTTTAATCTTTGAAGGTTTTTATAGTGAACAGAAAACAAGCTTTAGCCTGAAGCTTCGCATGAGGGTTCGATTTAATTTCACACCTTTCTTGAGACTCCGCCCACAGATGAGCTGGTCACAGGTTCTTCCGTCCTGGTTTTAGCTCGTCAGGATTTCAACACACTTAACAGGATGAGAAATGCCTTCCAGTCACATCTGTGCACGTGCCCCCTCCACATCTGGAAATGCTGCCCTCAGGTTCACAGAACAAAGAAATATGCAGATTCTGTCCAGCAGCTTAACAAACATGTTTGCACCAAATTTCAAGCTCAAGCCTCATTTTCACTTCCACGTTCAGCGGTGAATGTGGAGTCTTCATTATACTTCATAAAGAAAAAAGAATCACAGGTTTCCTCATCGGGGTCTGAAACTGAAGAAAACCTGAAGGAGAAGCATTGAAGAGGCTCAGCATGAAGCTCAAAAGAGCCAGAAAAAAGCAGGGCTGTGAGGAAGTGCATCACAGGAAGTGATGCGTATGCACACAGGTATGTTTTAGAGTTTGGCACAAAGACTCAAACATGTTGAATCCAGGAGGAGAAGATTAGAATATAATGGACATGAATAAAACAGGCAACAGGAAATGGTCAGACTTTAATTTCAAACTAAATGTTTACAGGCAAACAGGAAGTGGAGAGTAATTCTTAGTGTTACATTCAGTTTGTGGAGACAATAGAAAAATACGACTTCTGTGAGTGTTCAGCCAGCCTGATTCTACCATCAGAGAAACCAAAACATCAGAGAAGCAGCAGCAGCAGCTCGATGGTCCAACAGATAATAAATAAAGTTTAAATCTTCCGGGGAAAAAAGTTTTCAGAGTGAAAGTTAAAGTTCTGAGCTGATGTTAGTGGAGCGTGAAGATGCTGATGTTCAAAACTCTGCTGATGAACAGAAACGATGTCACGCCGAGGCGCCGGTGCCGAGGACGCTCTGCAGGTCAGTGGGCAGCGAGCTGATGATGGAGGTGATGAAAGAGTCGAGTTTGTCCAGCACGCCGTCTCTGACCTGCAGCTGCTGACGCCGAGCTTTAATCTGAAAAACCACATACACTTCCTGCTGTCAGAAATGGTTTCAACAGGAAACCAACAAAGAAGAATTAAACTAGAGGCTGCACGCCGCTGTGTCACTTTAAACGTTCAGCCCCTCCCGGGATAAACCCGGATTATCATCACAGCTTCATTTTCACACAGGGTTCATACACCTTTTCCAGGATCAAATTCAAGTACTTTTTCAGCACTTTCAAGGTTCATTTTCAAGACTCTCCAGCACATTAACAGCGATACATTTACATACAAATACATACATACTCAAATTTATTTCACATTTTTTAATCACATTAAAAACATGGTATAATACAATAAGTCACTTGACAGAAAACAACAACTACTGATAGTTAAATCTGGAAACTTTATTCTCCAGATTGTGAGCAAATCCGGTTTAAAACAGCTCTCATGTTGCTTCCACGGTGTAACCAATCACATTAGACTTCTTTACAGGCGTAAAATTCTGCTACGCTACGCTAAGTTTCCTCCTGAAAGCGTGAACCTACAGCAGACACTTGTGTGCGCCATGTTTCTTTGTGCGAGTTCTACGTTCGCAACTTGTTGAATTTCCTCGGGAGAAATGAACACCTGCACTCACGGAATCACATTATTTGCGTGGATTCTGTTTTTTCTTGCGTGTGGCTTTTGACCTGAATATAATTCCATACTCGTCTTATCCATAATTGGAATTTCTATTTTTCCAGCCAACACTCAAAATGGTGACTTATCTGACAGGTCACACGCAAACGTGCAGGCCAGGCAGAGAAATTTTCATTTGAGACTTTCCGTCTCATAAGCAGACTATTCAATCAGATTGTTATTTATTTTTTTATTTAAAAAAAAAAGTGCTTATAATTTCAAACCTCTTCCATGACCTGCACGACTGAGAACCTTTATCCCAAACCATGGGCTCTCGTCTTTTAAAGACAGATGTTTGGGGTATTTTGGCCTTTATTTGATAGTTTAGCCGCGAAGAGTAGACAGGCCAGAGGACAGAGCCACAAAGGGCTGCGGCTCGGACTCAAACCCAGGCTGCTGCATTTCAGCTGTACGGCGTACGGTCGCCTTCAATGGCCAACTTTGTCTAAAATGATTAAAATATATTACCCTGAAGTAATTCTTCTTTTTATCTCAAACTATTTGGCATGCTCTAATCTCTGTAATAAAATGTTATGGTCAACAGTATCAAAGCTGCACTGAGGTCCAACAGGACAAGCACAGAGGTGAGTCCACTGTCAGAGGCTGTAAGAAGATCATTTGCAACCTTCACTACAAATTATCCTCTTATTTGGGACACCAACGTGTCAGTGAACGCATCCTCAGGCTGCTCCTCTATGAATTTCTTCTCGGTAACAAACTTACTGTTTGAACTCACCAGCTTCTCCCTGAGCTTCAGAATCAGATCTACGACCTCCACCTCAGACTTGTCTTTTGTCCATCCCAGCAGGTCCTGTGGAGGACACACCTGGATTAGAGGCTACACAGCAGGCTAACAGTCCAGCTGTTGGTACTCAGATAACTCACCGCATCACAGATCACCTCCAGGTGGAGACTCTCCAGCTTCTGCATCATTTCTCGATGGCGCTGACGATACCAGCCATCAAAGTTTGGAGACCTGAAGAACTTCCTGAGGCGGAAACAGGAAGTAGAAACTCAAAGACAGGAAGACAGGAAACACCTGGGCCGCTCCCACCTGTGAGGCTTACCTGTACAGTCCTATCCAATCACCTCTGAGCAAAGAGGTGAGCTGTGGGCCCGTATGGTCCAGCGTGGACAAGAACTCATCTTGACTGAAGGGACGGATATGAGGTGGCGTCTGAACAGAAACACAGGGAACATGTAACACGTGGCGCCGCTGTGACCTCATCACCACACCTCACTTCGTACTTACCTTCCAAGGCGTCACGGATCTCTGCAGGGGCATCAGGCTCGCCATGTAGCGCTCCTGTTAGACAACACGCAGGGCTTACTAAGAGCTGCTCTGTGATTCGACAAGTCATGCTAACATCATTAAAGCAGGGGAGCTGTGAGCTGATTGGCCAGTTCCTCACCAGCGGGATGATGAAACTCTGTGTGAGCTCCAGCAAGTGTCGCCTCAGGATGGCACTCTGCACTTCTGATGGACGCTTCCTCTGGATCCCCTGCGAGCAAACAACCTGTTAGTGAGACTCTGTGCAGGTGTGATCAGGTGCCTGTGCAGGTGTGATCAGGTGTGTGCTCACCTTCAGCAGCCTCTTTATGAGGATCTTGTCTTTGTGTAGAAATGTCTTGTAGGCTGTGTAGATTCCTGCCAACACAAACATTCAGCGTGACAAACATCCACCTGAGCTCAGGTACGAACATGCCGCTGTTGCCACCTTACCTGGCTTGGTGTCGAGGGTTTTCAGTTTAGAAAGTTTTTTCACCTTCACCTGCTTTGGTAAATCACCTGGAAGACATCAGATACAGAACACACGTAAGTCAGCAATAGACACCGTCATCCATCACGTACCTGCGTAAAAGCATGAAACACAAAAGCCGGCAGGAACGGTACGTATCTGACAGCCACAACGTGGACAGGAAGCAGTGTTTCGTCAGCACTCAGAGTGAGCACGCAGGAAGAGGAAGAGGAGTACACATACCTGCCATCTTGACCTCTCCCAGTCGGACGATGTGAGGCCAGCTCTGGAACGTCTTGATGAAGAACGGGTTGGTAACACCCAGCATGACGTTCGGCCTGAACAAAAAAGAAAAGGAGAAGCAGGTGATCACACGTGCAGTCTGAAATATTTGTCTTCATCGCTTTTCCTAAACATACTCCTAAAATGTACTACAGGTGTGTTTCCACTCCAGGAGAGCGTGACTCACGGCGCCTGCGTCCTGGTGGTGTACTCCCCTGAACTCGCTGTCGTGGATGGTGAAATAAGGTCGGAAGTCACAGCAGAACTTCAAAGGACTGATGGAGCTGTGGATACACACAGCTGTTACTGTGGTAGCAACAGCAACACCACGCTGCTGGGGGCTCATTTAGCACATGGCCACTCAGGCCCTTTTTCCACCAACTGGTGCCAGTGCCAGTATTTGAACCGTTCAGCGGTTTTTCCACTGCAAACGCACTCGGTGCTCGGCCGAAAAATGGGTTCAACTCGGGCCCCGCAAGCTAGCTGGTCTCGGACCAAGAAGGTGTGATGCAAGCGGCAGAAGGGCGTGACTCTCCCATCTCAGCGTAAAGTTTTCTACCGCTGTTTCACCGCATGGTGTGTATTACAGGAGAAAAGCGATGCAATTTTCACGGCTGTGAATCAGGTTGGGCTCTAAGGCTGAACTTGCTGCTTTGTATCAGTTCATATCACAGATAAAAGGACACAAAGTGCGTACTTGTGGTCTTGCTCTAATCTCTGTCTGTGTTTCCCTCTGTGCTGCAGCAGTTTTGTTTGGACCCTAAAATGTGTTCGCAGCACAAGAAAGGGGGGCGTGTTCTCCCACGTTTGTGCCCTTCGGCTTCTGTGTCCAGACGAGGACCCGCCCACACTCATTTGTAAAGGAGCAGTTCACAAAGCGCGGTGGAAACGCAGGCCCGCTCTTAAGCATTTCGCCGGTTCATTGGAACTGACACCAGCACCGGCACCTCAGAGGTGGAAATGTGTTACCTGATGAGAGCCAGCACAGTTTCCGAGGAAACAGTGGGAGACGGCGCCATGACGACTAGCGGCTCCCCAAGCAAGGCGAGTTCCCAGAGCATCTGCAGGTGGATCAGAATGGACTGGAAACACCTGAGCAGGACACAGGTGAGACTGAGACCGACCAATCAGTGAGCACATCTGAGAAAGCGAGAACAGCTTAATGAGCACTGACTTAAAGAGGTCCAGTTCGTAGATGGTGGGTAGCAGGGTCGGCGCCGGAAGCAGGTTCTGAGCACAGAAAGGAAAAAACTTTATTACAGCAAGAAGAACAAAGATTAAAGGAAAAATTTTATTAACAAGATTAAAGCAGCAGAGAGGTTCTCACCTCCTTAGCCGTCTGTCTGATCGGACTTCCTCCAGGTTTGTCTGATTTAGAAGGAATCCTCACCTGAAACATCAGACCCATACAACTGTAAACCACACCCTTCCTCCTCAGCTGTAAAGCCACGCCCTCTCCTTCCTCACCTGTAAAATGACGCCCATCACAGGCAGGTTGAGGGTCTGTCCAGGTATGGGTAAAGGCCATTGGTCAATCTCATTACAAACTGCAAAAACAAGTGGAGGAAAAATAATGAAGGAACATTATGAAACCTCAGTGGCTTCTGGTTAAGATGCAAGCATGACATCATCACCTGCTTCGAGGCAGGGCTCATGCTTCTCAAAGAACTCAGGAGCGATGAGCTGCAGCAGCGAATGGAACAGGTGAGTGTACGGCAACCTGGACACCAGCACCAGTGACTGAAAGAGAGTCACATGACCATCGGCATCATGACCATGTGATGATGAAATCCATTAAGGGATAATGTATTGCTCTGTGAGCAGGTGATAACAAATGGATACAGGTGAGTAAATAGAAGAGTACAGGTAAGAACATGAAAGTTGCCACATATGAACAGGGCAGCACAGGTGATAAAAGATGTGTGCAGGTGACTCTGACCTTCTGGAAGTAGCCCCTCTTCACGGAGACGTCTTTCACCTGTCTAAAATAGACGTAACCGAAGAAATGCGCCGTTTCTCTCTAAGGGACAGAAAACAGATGGTAAATACCTGAGTGGGCGGAGAAACCGACCAATCACGAGTCAGGTGAGAATCACCTGCAGTGTGACGGGAGCGTCGCGATTGTACAGGTTGTCTCTGTGCCTCGATGCACGGCGGCCGACCGACTGACGGAAGCGGAAGCTGAACTGAGTGTCCCCGAGGCATCCTGGGAAATCACACAAAGCCCACTGACCTCTGACCTCCAACCTCTGACACATGCAGCATTAATCAGCATCTCAGCTTACCCGAGTACGAATCAGGGAAGGACAGGTAGCAGATGCTGGTTTTCTGTCAATACGAAACAGAATCAGTGAAAGGGTAACCAACAACACAGATTAGTAATAAATAAGCTGGTTGGGGATCAATAAACTGATCGTATTTACCTCTTTCTCTGTCAGCTTCACATCCTGAGGATAAACCAGCTGAAACAGGGGAAAACTCCATTCAAAATTCTGATCGTTTTACATTTTTCAGCTGATAAACTGAGAATGTGGTCAATCAGCTCCTGATCAGCTGACGCTTAATTAGCTCACAGGTAATACACCGTTTATTACTCACAATCCTCTGATGAGCACCCGCACAAAACCCTAACCCCTAACCCCTAACCCTAACCCGTTAGGGTTACCCAGCAGGGAGGGTAATTTAATACATATTCCCCACGCCTAAAGGTTAATACACACAAATCTCACTTCAGCTCAAAGGTTCTTTTCTGTAGTGTGAATTACTTATTTTTATATTTGTACTACTTATTATTGGATGCAGGTACAAAATACATTTCACTGTGCACTGTACTGTGTATAAGTGTGCATGTGAAAAATAAACCTTATTTTATCTATCAGTTCAATCAAAATCTGCCTAAAACTGACTTAAGATAAAACTTTAATGGGCCCACGATGGGGAAATTTGAGCATTACAGCAGCTCAGCGCAGAGAAAAGGATGAATAAAAAAATGAAATAAAACAGAATAGAAAAACACTACATACATAAAATATATATCAATACACATATCGATATATATACATATACACACATATACATCAGAACACTATACACATTTGTAGCCAGTAAAGTATACAGCATACACAGTATGCATTATATGGGTGAGAGTGTAATAAATAAAATGTATATGTGCTGTATGGATAAAGTGATGGCAGTGGAGGTAAAGTGTCCAGGTGAGTCATGACATCATGATGTGTTGTACAGTCCAACTGTTGTTGGGATGAATGAGCTGTGAACGCGCTCCTTGCTGCAGCGAGGGTGTTTCAATCTCTGACCGAAGGAGCTGCTCAGCTCACCCACGGTCTCATGCAGAGGGTGATGGGGGACTGAGTGCAGCAGTGTGATATTCGCGAGAAAAAGTTTTATAAACGGGCTTTGGTGCATTTAGGCCAACACAGCTGTCTTTAATCTACAGGTGCAGCTACCTGAGTCCTATCACCAAATTCCATTCAAAATCCTGCTGATTTTACTCCTCCTGCCTTACACAGAGCCTTAAACACACCTGGTCCGTCTGTCTGACATCACCACCTGTCCTTTAAATAACACATTTTAAGACGGCATTTACCGTGTTTATATCCACAATCACCTGAGCAACAGCAGCAAGACAGGTAATAAAAGGTGAGTTCTTAGCGGTCAGATTGTAACTTGATGGAGGTTAATGATGACAAAGTGAACAGGTGATTCTCAGCAGGTTTTCGGTCTAGTGTTTACCTGTTAAGGTGCGTGTGTCTACCGGTGAGCTAAGAAAGAAGACTTATGGGTTTTTTGAATGGAGACTGATGAGATGCGAGGATTCTACTTTTGGGCTGAAATAATCGAACCACCGCAGTTTTCAGTGGCTCCTCTGATCAATCAACGCATCGACCACTTGCCATGCTAGCGATGCTAAGCTAACGTACCTCGAGGGCTTGCCCAAGCTCCAGGTCGAACGTAACGACGCAGGCGCACTCCAGCCAGGAGGAGAAGCGAGCCCACGGGCCGCGGCTGTCTTCGCGCCCCGCCGCTTCCTCGTGTCGGGGAGAATCGGGACTGTCAAACGAGTTCATGACGACCGGATCAAAGCGGCTGCAGCTCCGGGGACCATCATCTGAGCCTCCATCACAATCAGCGGGCAAAGAGACGGGAGAGAGCGCGCCCCCTGCTGGACAAGAGAGAAGGAGAGACAGAGCCCTCTGCTGGAGACCCGCGGAACTACAAGCTTCTTTTAGCTGCTCCCTTTAAGGCGTCATCTGCATCCATCAACCTGCTCCCTACTGTCACTACCATGCGCGTAATTTGCGGGGGGATGGGGGGTCAATGACCCCAATAATACCCCCCCTCCAATAAAGTCACATCATTTCTATTTACAAAAAATATCTTCCATGAATAACATGTTAATTTTCTTTATTCATTATCAATTTTGGGTAAAATACTAGCATGTTTAATCATTTGGTAATGTAACCCCCTCTCCCCACAAAAACTTGGTATCACCCAGCCCGCTTTCTCTACCAAGCCTCAGCGTTCACCGTTTTGCTACACGCTGCAACTCTCTTTATGTCTTTATGTAATTTTGACCTGATTTCATTATTACCAGGTACAGTGTCATATATGTACATTTAAGCATAACTACTGCAAATGACATGAAGGGTTTTAGTCTGCTCTTGTTTAATTACTAATGGCTATATTTGTGGAATTGTGTCGTAATTTCTCCTAGCCAAATCATAGTGCACCGGGTAAATAAATACACTTGGAAAATTGAGAAATTTAGGTGTGTCATATAATAGATTCTAAAAGTGTAAAATATTTGTTACTGTTGGAAGAAATGTGAAAAATGTAAGCCTTTTCTTAATTGTTGAAGGTGCAGAGTAAATACAAAGAAAGTTAAATAAATACATAGTAAAGGCATTACACTGTATTTCTAATACGGCTAACCCAAAATCTCCTGAATCCTTTTAGAAAAGTGAATGATTTAATAAATAAATAAATAGGCAGAGAGCTTAACCCCCCCAATGTTGGACCCAAAGTTGCGCCCTTAGTCATTAGAGATAATAAACATCATCAGTTCAGAGACTCCTGCCCTGTCCATTTCCACTGCAAACAGTAAGGGGATCAGAGCAGATCCCTGATGTAATGCCACCCCCCACCTTCAAACCATCTGCCACTCCTACCGCACACCTCACCACTGTCCTCATGCATGTCCTGCTCCACCGTCACATCCTTCTCTGCCCTCCTGACGTCCTCATACCACAGTTTCTCTCTAAGCAGCCAATCATCTGCTCTCTCTGGATCCACAAAGACACAGTGAAGCTCTGTCTGACCTTTTCTAACTTCTCCATCAAAACCCTCAAAGCAAACATAACATCTGTCGTGTCTTTCTTCAGCATGAAGCCATCCTGCTGCTGACTGATCATCACCTCTCTTCTTCATCTAGCAACAACAACTCTTTCCCAGATCATGCTGTGGCTTTTTGACACTCTGATTAAAAAGTCCACCGCCCTCTCTCCTAGACACCTCCATTCCTCCACAGGCATGTCATCCTCTTCATAGTTGTCCTCACTTCCTCCTTCCTGATCCTCTGCACTTCCTGATTCACTGTCCTCCTCTCTCATTTTCTACATTCATACATTCAAAGTATATTATAGATTATTTATTATAGTTACCATCTCAGCTCTGTTCTTCTGCTAATAACAATAACAGACTGATGAGCAGCTGAAAGCTGAATAATAAAGTTCAGAGTAATGAAGATGGAATCTGATCTGTCTGAATTAGTTTATACCGAGTTACATCTGAACAACAAAAACAAAACAACACAACAAAAGTGAAAAAAAACATGAACTTCATATCATATTAATATTTGATCATGAACATGAACAGGCTTCCTGTTTCGAAATAGCAGCCCCCCGCCCCAGGTATCCGGACGTTTATCGTGAAAGGCTGCTCGGGATTGCGAGCGCAGCGTGTTCCGGTACATTACCGGTCGTGTGTGGTCGGTGGTTCAGTCTCATCGCTGTAACCGGACAGATCATCATGTCGGACCCGGTGCTCCTTCTCCACGTTCACTAGGTTCGTCACCAAACACCTGAACCTGCACCTGCACCTGGACTTCGACAGGCACGTGATCAGAGGGAGGGTGGCGCTGACCGTGGAGGCGCTAGAGGACCGCTTCTCTACGCTGGTAACGTCACCGGACCCGGGACGGTTTTCCTTGATCTAACGGTCCCTCAAGTGCTCGCCAGAGTCCGGCTAAAAGCCGCTGAATTTACGGTTCAGAGGCAGGCAGGAGGGGGTTAACGAGCCCGGGTCAGCCTGCAGGTTCCTCAGGTGTTCCTCTGTGATCCGGCTCAGTGCAGGTCTTCAGGTGTCCGTTTATGGTCAACTTTAAGCCCAGGGGGCATAAATGCAGCTGTTTTTAAACGGAGTTTGGTGGACATGTTATTACACAGTAATTAAAAATATTCGTCAGCCACATTTGAATAAACTGACTTTGATGTTCATGAAAGCTTTGAATGTTGGACTTTAAATCGGGGAGTTTGAAGCTGAACCTTTGATAGTTTTATTTTTGATTTAATTTAAATGGACACGGTGTGACATGCTGCAGCCTCCAGTGACTGCTTTATTCAAACAAACGTTCGCAAAGGGTGAAACAGGTGTGCCACTTTGCAGGTTAAATTCTTTAAATTCTGCAGAGGTCTGCAGGTGTGTCTCTTCAGTTTACTGTCTGGTTATTTTTCTGCTTCATCACCTCACCTGTGAATCTCACCTGTGAGTGTGAGTTCAGCATTTTAATCAGTTCTGTAAATATTTTTAAAGCATGAAAAAACTTCCGGCTGGACTTTGGTGTGACACGAGTTAGGCTGAAGTCTTAATAATACAGGTGTGTCCACCTGAGCACAGAACTTTTCAGGTGTGCAGCAGAGCAGAATTTCACTTTCTAATTTCCCAGTTTATTTAATTCACTTTTAAGCATAAAAGCTTACATTTGATTCTGCAGCTGCAGGAAGGTCACCTTTAAAAAGGTGACTGCAACAATAACCCTCACCTGCTTATAAAGGTGTTCTTTGTGTTTATAGATGGGTAGCTACAGAAGTTAAATCAGAGTTTTTCTGAATGGTGTGACGTGGCTCAGCTTTAGGACAGACTGTGTTAAGGTAGACTTTGTTCAGGTAGGGCAGGTGTGCAGGTTGGAGTAGACAGGTGAGTGTTTATCAGCAGGTTCAGGTGCTGACACAGCAGCTCAGTAATGGTGGTTTTCTGTATCACAGACTCTGGACAGCAGTAACCTGACCGTGGTGTCCGTGACGGCCAATGGGCAGCCGGCGAGCTTCAGTCTGGGCCCCAAACACAGCTTCAAGGGGGCACCGTTGGACATAACACTGCCCTTTGACCTCTCCAGGTGACCCCGTCTTCCTTTCTCATGGCCTGTCCCCATGGCCTGTCTTTTCAAATTAAAATCTAACCTCTGTTGTCCAATCAGAGGGCAGCATGTGATTGTGGAGGTTACCTATGAGACGTCACCATCAGCGTGGGCGCTGCAGTGGCTCACACCTGAGCAGACAGCCGGGAAGGAGAAGCCCTACCTGTTCAGCCAGTGTCAGGTGAGCTGTCTACCCTCACCTGAGCCTTGCCTGAGCCCCACCTGCCAGCTCAGTGTTTAACACAAAGCCACGTTCACCGACAGTTCATACAAATGGAGATCCGTGACTGAAGTTTGATTTTAAACAGAAATCATTTTAAAATAAAAATTGTTTAATTTAATTCATAGACATTTAAAAAAAAAATGTTTACACTTTAGAAACATTTTAAGAATTTGACTGTAAAAGAAGTGCTAACCACCAGACTAGTGGTTGGCTCACAGCAGGAAGGTCCTGGAGTTTGCATGTTCTCCCTATGTCTGCGTGGGTTCTCCGGGTTATCCGGCTTTCTCCCAAAGTCCAAAGATATGCAGTCAGTGGGGTTAGGTTAATTGGTGTGATTGTATGAATGGTTGTCGGTCTCTCTGTGTTTGTCTTGCGACCTGTCCCGGTGTTTACACTGCCCTCGCCCTATGACAGGTGGGATAGGCTCCGCCCCCACACGACCCTGAATTGGATAAGTGGATGAAGATGGATGGACTGTAAAATAAAAAAAAGATAATATTTGTGCAAAAAAAAATCAAAACAGTTTGAATAAAAATTTAGATGATGCAGTTTATTTGTCAAGATTTAAAGGGTTAAAACTTTTAAAAACTGAATTTTACTGTAAACATATTTTTGTCATGGTCCTGGGCCGGTGGCCCAGTGTCTTATGTTCTGTATTTAGGTCTGCGTCCTTGTCTTGTGTCAAGTCTGCGTCTCTGTTCCCCTGAGTCACTTCCTGTTTTCTTTTGATAGTCTCGTGTTCCCTGTGCTTTGTGTTTAGTTTTACTTCCCCCTGTGACATTAGGTTAATTTGGTTCACCTGTGTTCCCTCCTGTTTTCTATTCCCTCGTCAGTTCCTCATGTGTATTTAAGCCCTTGGTTTTCCTTTGTTCTTTGTTTGGGTCCTCGTCTGTTCATCTGTGTGATGCCAGCTGTGTGTTCTGTTTGTGGAGTTTTCGAGTGTTTTGAGTATTTTCGAGTTTAGTTTAGTTTAGTGATCGGTTCAGAATCATTCAAAATTAACAAGTAATGAGGAATAAATGCACATACACAGCTTTCAGGTTTTCGCCGCTAGCGGGGAAGGGAACCATGCCTCCTTGAGCACCGAGACAGAAAAGTAAATTCTCCGCTCCTTACTCAAACAGGAAGTGGTCACTCTCTCTGAGGATGTTCCCTTCACGCACGGTTTTTATTCAGAACTTTCAAAGTAAGGATCATATGATGTCTCATCAATGACCCCACACTAAATGCAGTTCAAAGCAGGTAATAAACATTTAGGATACATTCACATGGCTGCACACAAAGATATCACTTTTACAACCAGTTCCTTCCTGGCTCTTTCCCTTCTGGTGATCTGGTTGATGAAAGAAACTCAGAAGGCTTTTATGTGTGCTCTGTGAGAACTCAAACAATGAAGTAACATCCTCAGTGCCCTTCTTGAAGAAGGGTCACTATATCTCCTTATTTGAGTAAGAGAAACAACAGTATATAAAACAAAATAAAACATATACAAAAGATATGATAAAGTACAGAAAACATGTTAATATACCTAACATTTAGTTTAGTTTGGTTTGTGTAGCTGGCCCTGCCCAGCGTCTGGCCTTTTCCAGCCGGTTAATAAAGAGTGTTAAGCACACGTCTGCTCTTGCCTGCGTCCTGCTTTGGAGTCCTCCCTGCCTTGCCTGCACCAGCTGTGACAATTTTCTGTTGGTTTAAACCTGAAACGCTGTTCTTCACATGAAAATATTCAATTCAATTCAATTTTATTTATATAGCGCCAAATCACAACAAACAGTCGCCTCAAGGCGCTTTGTATTGTGGGTAAAGACCCTACAATAACACAGAGAAAACCCAACAGTCAAAACGACCCCCTATGAGCAAGCACTTGGCGACGGTGGGAAGGAAAAACTCCCTTTTAACAGGAAGAAACCTCCAGCAGAACCAGGCTCAGGGAGGGGCAGTCATCTGCTGCGACCGGTTGGGGCTGAGTGGAGAGAGACAGGACAAAAGACATGCTGTGGAAGAGAGCCAGAGATTAATAATAATGATTAAGTACAGAGTGAAGTATAAACAAGTAAATAAAGGTGAATGAGAAGAAACAGTGCATTATGGGACCCCCCTCAGCAGCCTAGGCCTATAGCAGCATAACTAAGGGGTGGTTCAGGGTCGTCTGATCCAGCCCTAACTATAAGCTTGATCATAAAGGAAAGTTTTAAGCCTAATTTTGAAAATAGAGAGGGTGTCTGTCTCCCGAATCCAAGCTGGGAGCTGGTTCCACAGATGAGGGGCCTGAAAGCTGAAGGCTCTGCCTCCCATTCTACTTTTAAGTATCCTAGGAACCACAAGTAAGCCAGCAGTCTGAGAATGAAGTGCTCTATTGGGGTGATACGGTACTATGAGGTCTTTGAGATAAGATGGGGCCTGATTATTCAAGACCTTGTATGTTAGGAGAAGGATTTTAAATTCTACTCTAGATTTAACAGGGAGCCAATGAAGAGAAGCCAATATGGGAGAAATATGCTCTCTCGTTCTAGTCCCTGTCAGTACTCTAGCTGCAGCATTTTGGATCAGCTGAAGGCTTTTCAGGGAGTTTTTAGGACAGCCTGATAATAATGAATTACAGTAGTCCAGCCTAGAAGTAATAAATGCATGGATTCGTTTTTCAGCGTCAATCTGAGAAAGGATGTTTCTAATTTTATAAATATTGCGCAGATGTAAAAAAGCCGTCCTACATATCTGTTTAATATGTACATTGAAGGACATATCCTGGTCAAAAATGACTCCAAGATTTCTCACAGTGTTACTGGAGGCCAAAGTAATGCCATCCAGAGTAAGTATCTGGTTTGACACTGTGCTTCTAAGAAAATATAATTCTTCCTCTTCTTGTTTGTGTTTCTTTTTTTCTTTCAACTTTTGAAACTTTGTGAAACCTCAACGATGAGCAACGGCTTCCTTCCTCTTGTTGTTTTGGACCTGCTTCTTGTTTAAAGGCTCAGTGTGCTGCCCCTCTGCCCACCATCAGCAGAGTGTCCCCTGTGCAGACTGCCCCTGAACACAACACGCTGTTAAAGGGAGATTTTGCCCTGTGTGCTGTCTTACAGGCTCATCACTGCAGGAGCATGATCCCCTGTCAGGACACCCCATCCATCAAGCACACCTACTACGCCAAGGTAAACACACCTGTCTATGTAAACATACACCCTTAATATACTCTAAAAGAACCAAAAACACCCAGTCAGCCTGTGTAGCATCACCTTGATCTTTGGAGCCCGACATCTGCCTCTCAGGTGTGTGTGTGTGTGTGTGTGTGTGTGTGTGTTTACCTGTCCCTCAGGTGTCTGTCCCTAAGGACTTGGTGGCGGTGATGAGTGCAGTGAGAGACGGACAGGAGGTCGATCCACAGGACAGCAGTCGGATCATCTACAGGTTCAGGCAGACGGTAGGCGGAGTCTCCTTCTTCTCTTATTTACCTGACATCATCATCACCAGGCCTCAGATGTGAATGTCCTCTGTTTGACCTCTGACCTCAGGTGCCCATGCCTTCCTACCTGATAGCCATCGTGGCTGGAGCTCTGGAGAGCAGGTACAGACTGTCTCACCTGTTTGCTGATGTCACAGCACAGCCATCAGCAGGTAACCTTAGTTCTGTGTTCTGATTGGTTGGCAGGGAGATCGGGCCGAGGTCCAGAGTCTGGTCGGAGAAAGAGTTTGTGGACAAAGCGGCGTTTGAGTTCTCCATGGTGAGTCGACGAGGCTGCTGTGGGGAACTGCAGACACACTGAGGGCACACTAAAGATGGACATACGGAACATTTGTCAGGTCGTAAATTTTAAAGGATTTGCAGATTTTCTTCAGACCAAAAAATGCTTTTTAAACCCAATTAGGACCAAAAAAAAAAATAACTGGAGAAGAGCAGAGTTCAATGAAAGCTGATTATTGAGCATACAAGTTCAACAAAAGCAAAAAACAAAGAAAGCAAAAAGCTGCCGGAGGTGTACGCCATGGGTGCATGAAGGTCATAAAGCCAACAAAGATGGCCATGGGCTCTCTGGGTTCCTGGCTCCTACTCCTTTTGTTATATAAATTTTCAAATCTTGGTTTTAATTGTGTCTGACTTTAAATGGTAAATGGACTAGTTCTTATATAGCGCTTTTCTACTCTGTCTGAGCACTGAAAGCTCTTATACAACATGTTTACATTTACCCATTTATACAAGCACTTCCATCAGTAACTAAGCGAAGTGCTTTTATTGTCTAACATTCACACTCCAACTCTTGCATTGGAGAGCTACTTGGGGTTCAGTATCTTGCCCAAGGATACTTCGGCATGCAGCCCAGAGCAGCCAGAAATCGAACCGCCGACCTTCCGATCAGTAGGTGACCTCTACCTCCTGTGCTACAGCCAGGATGTAGAGCAGGAGGTAAACACCAATTATCTGAATTTGTGTCCCAATATAAAAAACCCTGATATTTTAAATGTGCTTACTTTGATCAAGGTGTCTGTTTAAAAGATTTAGTTACCCTGTTATGAAACTTGACACTTCATTTCTTGGCAGCCTTTCCTGCTCCTTGGTAATCTTCCCAGAACATATCATCCATCATCAGTACAGTCTCTTGTTGACAGGTCTTCAGCTGGCGGCAATTAAAATTTTTTATCATTACTAGTACCTTTATTTTACCAGGAAATCCCATTGAGATTGCAATCTCTTTTACAAGAGAGACCTGACCAAGATAGCAACCATATAAACTCAAAAACATCTGAAAATACTACAAATACAACATTAAATATGAACAAATACACAATATAAACTACCATCAGATGCAACAATGCTAAGATCATCAAGCCCCTGTGGTCAAGCTTTTGAGAACAACATAAATTTGTTTTCTGAACATTTAAAATTAATTTTACTGTTGCCATTTTTATGACTTGGGGCAGTTTGTGCTGCCAAACCCATCCATAAATCTCATTAATTAGTTATGTATGAGGTATAAAACCTTTACATTCTACAACTCACAGCCCATAAAGCTGCCAAAAGGTGCCATAAAGCTGTCAGTACTAACCATCAGTACATAAGGTCATAAAACAAAAGGTGTACAGGCGCAAAGTACACTGCTCAAAAAATAAAGGGAATACTTAAATAACACATCCTAGATCTGAATGAATGAAATATTCTCATTGAATACTTTGTTCTGTACAAAGTTGAATGTGCTGACAACAAAATCACACAAAAATCATCAATGGAAATCAAATTTATTAACCAATGGAGGCCTGGATTTGGAGTCACACACAAAATTAAAGGTTAAAAACACACTACAGGCTGATCCAACTTTGATGTAATGTCCTTAAAACAAGTCAAAATGAGGCTCAGTATTGTGTGTGGCCTCCACGTGCCTGTATGACCTCCCTACAATGCCTGGGCATGCTCCTGATGAGGTGGCGGATGGTCTCCTGAGGGATCTCCTCCCAGATCTGGACTAAAGCATCCGCTAACTCCTGGACAGTCTGTGGTGCAACGTGATGTTGGTGGATGGAGCGAGACGTGATGTCCCAGATGCACTCAATCGTATTCAGGTCTGGGGAACGGGCGGGCCAGTCCATAGCTTCAATGCCTTCATCTTGCATGTGAGGTCTAGCATTGTCCTGCATTAGGAGGAACCGAGGGCCAACCACACCAGCATATGGTCTCACAAGGGGTCTGAGGATCTCATCTTGGTACCTAATGGCAGTCATGCTACCTCTGGCGAGCACATGGAGGGCCGTGTGGCCCTCCAAAGAAATGCCACCCACACCATTACTGACCCACTGCCAAACCGGTCATGCTGAAGGATGTTGCAGGCAGCAGATCGCTCTCCACGGCGTCTGTCACATGTGCTCAGTGTGAACCTGCTTTCATCTGTGAAGAGCACAGGGCGCCAGTGGCAAATTTGCCAATCCTAGTGTTCTCTGGCAAATGCCAAGCGTCCTGCACGGTGTTGGGCTGTGAGCACAACCCCCATCTGTGGACGTCGGGCCCTCATACCATCCTCATGGAGTCGGTTTCTAACCGTTTGTGCAGACACATGCACATCTGTGGCCTGCTGGAGGTCATTTTGCAGGGCTCTGGCAGTGCTCCTCCTGTTCCTCCTTGCACAAACGCGGAGGTAGCGGTCCTGCTGCTGGGTTGTTGCCCTCCTACGGCCTCCTCCACGTCTCCTGGTAGCGCCTCCAGCCTCTGGACACTACGCTGACAGACACAGCAAACCTTCTTGCCGCAGCTCGCATTGATGTGCCATCCTGGATGAGCTGCACTACCTGAGCCACTTGTGTGGGATGTAGAGTCCGTCTCATGCTACCACGAGTGTGAAAGCACCACCAACATTCAAAAGTGACCAAAACATCAGCCAGAAAGCATAGGTACTGAGAAGTGGTCTGTGGTCCCCACCTGCAGAACCACTCCTTTATTGAGTGTGTCTTGCTAATTGGCAATAATTTCCACCTGTTGTCTATTCCATTTGCACAACAGCATGTGAAATTGATTGTCAATCAGTGTTGCTTCCTAAGTGGACAGTTTGATTTCACAGAAGTTTGATTTACTTGGAGTTATATTGTGTTGCTTAAGTGTTCCCTTTATTTTTTTGAGCAGTGTATATAGTGTCAGGTCCAGTAGATAAGCTAGTGTAAAGTACAGGCCCCTCAGAGTATATAGGTCATTCCAGGGTATATATGACTAATAACCCCCCCAACACATACAAAACATGTAGACCATACAGGACATGGAGAACATGGATGAATGTCTGAGTGTTCCTCATCTTCCAGACTGAGACCATGCTGAAGACCGCTGAGGATCTGGCTGGACCGTATGTTTGGGGTCAGTATGACATCCTGGTTCTCCCTCCATCTTTCCCCTATGGTGGCATGGAGAATCCGTGTCTGACCTTTGCCACGCCCACTCTGCTGGTACGTGCAAACATGCGGGTAATCAGGTTATTGATGAACTGTCAGTGTCATGTGACTGTTGATTCTGATCAGCTGTTTCCTGTCTGCTCCAGGCTGGAGACAGATCTCTGTCTAATGTGAGTACAAGCCTCCACCCACCTCACCATCTGATCGTACATGTTGCATTACAATATTACATGTTTCATACCTGTCTATGACTGTGCCGTTCAGGTGATTGCCCATGAGATCTCTCACAGCTGGACCGGAAACCTGGTGACCAACAAGACCTGGGAGCACTTCTGGTAAACAAACACACAAATGTGTAGAGCTCAACTCGAGGGCCTCAAGTGTGTGCGGTGCTCAGAGGCGTGTAGTGGGGAGAGAACCCACGATGCCTAGAACATAAAATCTTTAAATCGGTTCTCAAATGTGCTCTGAGCTGGCGTAAAGAGGCAGAAACATTTGTTCAGGTGTGCCATCCAGACACTGTGTAGGGTTAGGTAATGAGACCCCAGCTGGTTCCAGCTTCAGGCCAGCAGTTTGTACAGTAGTGATTCTGTAGCATAAATGTGTGGAATGCATTCTGGACAATGGCAATGGAACAGACAGGTTCTCTGAAACCAGGTAACCCCTGATTTAATAATCCACATTTAATCATTTTATTCTTTGGTGCAGTTGATGAAGCTATATTATTTATTGTTTTTGAATTTTTATGCTTAAATAGTTTTCTGCTGATTTTAGGTTTGTTTTGAATGAATGAATAATGAATGAATGATACTTTATTAATCCCACAATGGGGAAATTACAGTTAACAGAACACCCATCCAAGAAGACAAACAAACAAACAAACATGGGGAGATAGGTGAACTGTGGCCATGCCAACCCCTTCTGGAGGCGCTGCCATTAAAAAGACGCAAACAATAGCGTAAACATATAAGGATTTTTGGTGGTCTGGGAGCAGGCACCGTCTCTATGGGGATGGGGTTTTGGGGGGATGGCAGGAGGAGAGAAGCTGCAGAGAGGCATGTAAGACTGCAACTCTGCTTCCTGGTCTCAACCCTGGGCAGTCAGGTTTTAGGAGGGTTGATAAATTTGGCCAGATTCCTAGAAATGAGAGCTGCTCCATCCAAAGTGGGATGGATGCCGTCTCTCCTAACAAGACCAGGTTTTCCCCAGAAACTTTCCCAATTATCAATGAAGCCCACGTCGTTTTTTTGGACACCACTCAGACAGCCAGCGATTCAAGGAGAACATGCGGCTAAACAGACATGTGTTTGACCATCAGCATGTTTGTGCCTTCAGGCTGAACGAGGGTCACACGGTCTACCTGGAGAGGATGATTGGCAGGTGTTTGGAGAGTGAACAGTTCAGACAGTTCAAAGCCATCGGGGGCTGGAAGGACTGCAGGACTCGGTGAGAACCAGAATCTCATCCAGCTTCACCTGTGTTAGGTTGTCATCACAATCTGACGGCAGGCACCTTTTTCTTCCACTCACCTGTGCTCATCATCCCTCAGGTGAACACCTTTGGAGCCAACAACCCTCTAACCAACCTGGTGCCAAGCCTGCAGGACGTCAACCCTGACGACGCCTTCTCCTCTGTGCCCTACGAGAAGGGCTTTGCTCTCCTGTACCACCTGGAGGAACTGCTGGGAGGGCCAGGTAACTCCAGTACACACCTGCACACTTACCTGGTTACCACTTAGTTGCTCACACCCCTGTTGGTTTGTCTCCCTCAGAGGTGTTCATGGGCTTTGTGAAGTCGTATATCCAGCGATTTGCCTACAGCAGTGTCACCACAGATGAGTGGAAGAACTACCTGTTCACATACTTCAAAGACAAGGTGAGGAACACCTGGACACTCAGATGGGGTCACAGCAAGAGGAGGGAAGGATCAGTCAACATAGCAGGCAGAAATGATCAGTATTTACAGATTGATCAGTCAGAATCTCCTGGTATGACAGACAGGTGGGTTCAAAGGTCAGTGTGGGGTGTTCATATGTTGACATTCTTGTGGCTCAGGTGGACATCCTGAATAAGGTGGATTGGAACGCCTGGATGTTCACACCTGGAATGCCTCCTGTCAAACCTCAGTAAGTGGAACCTGTCAGACCTCCATCTGGTCTCAGAGTCCTTAAATAAGCCTGATTCCTTTGTCCTGATTGGCTGTTGTGTCTCAGATATGATACCACGCTGGCGGACGCCTGCATTGCTCTGAGTCAGAGGTGGCTCCAGGTATGACCTGCACCTGGTGTGGTTTTGTTTAGGGTAAA
Source organism: Pterophyllum scalare (assembly GCA_024447675.2). Classification (NCBI taxonomy): domain Eukaryota; kingdom Metazoa; phylum Chordata; class Actinopteri; order Cichliformes; family Cichlidae; genus Pterophyllum; species Pterophyllum scalare. The sequence continues at coordinate 28,552 of JAMQGT020007463.1, read as the reverse complement.
TTTATGTTCCGGTTCAAACCTTCATCCTCTTTCCCCCTTCAGGCCAAAGACCAGGACCTGAACAGCTTCAAGGAGTCCGACGTGAAGTCTCTGTCATCCCACCAGGTTATCGAGTTCCTGTCATTGCTGCTGCACGAGGTACCACACATCATGTCACCACAGTCCAGTTCAACTCACCACAGTCAGTTCAACTCACCTGTTTCTTCCTTCAGGATCCACTCCCTGTGACTCATGTGAAGAAGATGCAGGAGGTGTATGATCTCAACACCTGTATGAATGCAGAGATCCGCTTCAGGTGAGTCCTTCAGCAGATCTAAAGGTGACCTTCATTTCAAACCCTTGCCTGCTTTAAAGAACCTTGCTGAGTGGCTGTTCTCTCTCCAGGTGGCTGAGGCTGTGCGTCAGGTCCAGGGTGGGAGGAAACAGTCCCCATGGCGCTGAAAATGGCAACCGAGCAGGGTAGGATGAAGTTCACCCGACCACTTTTCAGGTATTTACACTCCCCCTGAGTTCACTTCACTTAATGAGTCGGTCCACTTTGTTTCCCCAGACCAATACTCATCACTTAGCTTTGTATTTGTTTTTACTGTCTGTAAATGAAGCCATTTCTCTGGTGTTTCTATTACTTCTGCTGTATATTTACTGCATTTCTACTGTTTCTCAAGTGTTTCCACTGTGCTTCTGCTGTTTTTAATCATTGTGGCTGTGCTTGTTCTTCAGGGAGGTGTTTAACTTTGAGAAGTTTCGTGATGAAGCGGTTCGAGTGTTTCTGGCTCATCGAAGGGAGATGCACCCAGTCACCTCGGGACTTGTCTCCAAGGACTTGAAGGTGGACAACAGCAATGCCGCCAGTCAGTAACAGCAGAAACCAGCCCAGAACCAGTCAGTGACCAGTATGAAGCCAGACCAGAATCAGCACCGAAGCAGTATTTTATCACAGCTGTAGTTTCTTAGATGTTTCTCCCTGATTAAAGTTTTCATTAGATCCTTCATTTTTTTTAATTGCTTTCAAACGCTTCATCTGCAGCAGGAAAAAAAAGCCAATTTTATAAAGAAATAAACTCTGAGCTGAACTTTTGGTTGTTGTTGTTGTTTATTCAGTCCTCAGCTGACGTCACAGAGAAGTCCTGATGGGATGATATTTCAGGCTTAGTTTAACTCATCAAACCGGTTAACCTCCACCTCAGTTTGAAATCATAGATTCATTTTACTGTTGCACACAGAGGGAACATATTAATTGCTCTGAATGTATAACTGGATAGATTTATAGCTAAATTAGCTGCCAGTGCTCCACATCATAGCTGAACTGAAAAGCTGAAGGCAAATTAGTTTTTTGAAGTCTTAGATTAGAGATGGATTAGATGAAACTTTATTAATCCCTTTGGGAGGGTTCTGTCAGGGAAATTAAAGTTCAAGTCTTAAAAGTGATGAACTTAAGAGACCCTTGAAATGTTTTATGTGCTGTTTGTTCCATCTAATTACAGTTTATGCTTTGAAAGACTAAAATTCTTAATCACGAGCAGAAAAATACTGTCATTTTATTATTTTTGGTAAGTATAAAAAAACGTCTTAAATATTTTACATCAGGGGTCTCCGGGTGGCAACCATATAAGCCGTGAGGCGAAGTGCAGGCAGCGCAGGTTTGAGTCCCAACCTGTCACTCTTTGCTATGTGTCCCCCCCCCATCTCTCCTCCTGCTTTCCTGTCACTCTCTACCGTCCACAAAGCCGCTGTGGCCAAAAAAACCCTTAAAATCAGATCTTTAATCTTGCATAAATATGGAGAATGATTCCTTTTTTGAGTAGAGTGTCCCTCACACTCCTATCTGTGCCAATAAGAAGCCGCTGCAGATCACGCTGTGATGGCTTCGAGCATCAAGGCACACAGAACAACCCGAGTCTCTGTGACCTGTGAATACAGGAGCATACAGAACATCTTTCCAGAACGTTACTGGATGCTGAGAATCATGAATGACTGCAGACCGCAGCACATGTACTCAAAAGAAATCAGTAATCTGGAATTCTACTTTTAACTTTATCTGCAAACTAGTTCAGTGTAATGAAAAATAATCATGAACTCAAGTTTAAATATTTCAGTGAAAACTCTGAAACAAAGTGTGATGATTACTTTGTGTCGTTACAATTTGGAAATGTCTTGGCTTTGTTTACTCTTCTCACTGGTGTAAAAATCAGCTAAACCTTAACAACAAAACCATCCGGTAACATCACATTACTGACTGGACCGTGCTGCATTAACAACTTTGAACTCTTCAGTCGCTAAAAACAGCCATCAGCTGAATCAGTGAAGGCTTTAATGGTTGTAACGCTGCAGCGGAACTCATTTGTGTCGCAGAAGGTTCCAGTGTTGCGGCAGGAACCTCAGAGCTGACCTAACATGACTGAACAGACAGTTTGAGGAAGAACACATCAGAGTCTCCGAGGATGATGACATCCAGAGTTCAGGTCCTGCATTTCGCTTCCTCTTTCAGTCGGATCATTAACGGGACAAAGTTTCACCATCTGTTGGTTAGCGTGACCCAACAGGAAAGGTTACACAAATGTTCAACAGGACAAAAAAAGAGAACACCAACGAGAGACCGCAGACACACAAACTTCCTGAAGCAACACAAAGTGTTTTTAATCTTCTAAAATGGCTGAAATCAATCAGACAAATTGAAATGTCCTACTTGGACTTGAATCTTCAGAAACGGCTCCAAACGCTCTCAGAGGGTTCCAGTTGGTCTGTTTTTGCAGATTTCCAGATGTTCAGGAGAACAAAACAGCTTCAGACTGTTCCAAATCCACGAAGGTATCAAAGATCCGGAAACTGTCAGGATTAGAGAAGCTCAAACATCTGGTGATAAAAACGGATGTTTGTTCCTGATAGATAAGCAGCACTTATTCTGCACCTGCTGGACCACATCACCTGCAGGCCAGGCTGACTCTGACGTACCTCACTGATCCAGAGCAACAATATTTTTACTCTGAAGGTCCCACAGCTTTTCTCAGTGTGAGTCCATCAGAGGAAACCTCAGAGCTGAAGAACAATCATGGTTTATGTTAAACAGCCAAACATTACGCACCTCTTCAGTGTCTGAAGGAGGAACTGTTCGTGGATCTTATCAAAGGAGCTGAATGTGAATTTATGAAATAATGCTATAAAGTGAGCTGAACTGAAACGTGTAGAAAATGAGACAGAATGACAGAAATGAGTCGTTTATTTCACAGCACAGAGCCAGAGTTACATTAATAACCATCATCATGCTGCATGGACATGGATCGGGTGGCAGGTGTGCATGGGGGGTAAGGCACACAGGTGATCTGATGGCACAATCAATCAATATGATAAACATGAAACTAAGTTACATGACTGAGAACTGAAGCTGGATTCTGTGTGCACTCTTCAAGAGAACCAGATGTTCCTTCAGGTTATTATCAGATCTTTATTGAATATTATCCTTTTCTGTTACTATTAAGAATGTCTTTGTTTCAAAAACCACCGCAGCTCCATTAACACCGTAAAACTCTGTGCACTGAAATGTTTAATTAATTTTAATGATTATTAGAGTTACTGCCAAAAGTTTAGCAGAGGTTAGGCTCCACAGGGTCAGGCCTGCAGGCTTTTTAATGTTTTAATATAATTTTTTATCTTTAAAAGACATTTAAAGGTCATTTCTCTTCTGTGGAGGTGATTCAGAACTGCATGAGAGCTGGCTTTCATATAAGATTTGCTCATTGATTAGGTTTTGTATGCACAAACAATCTGACCCATTCTGCTCATTAGCAGCTTGAAGTTTTTATTCTTAGAGCAGCTGTGCATGATCAACAGTTCAAAATAATCCTTCTTTATCTTAAACTGGACCTCAGTTTACCCTGTCTGAAATAATCTGTCGTAGCTCCTCCCCCTTTAATGAGGCATGGATCTGACTGAAGAATAGCAACTGAGTCTGTAAACGTTTCCGGAAATGGGTCAAGGAGCTCAGAGATCAAAGGAGTCGCCCCCTGTTGGTCACTAGAAAGAATGCAGTTTTAAGGTAGGTCAACACTGAAAGCCACCTTTTGCTGACTTCCTGTCTCCCCTACCCTGTGTCTCCGACAAGGTGGAGATGTTTAAACTCCCAAACACACCTCTTCATTTAAATGAGCTTATTTTTAGCACCAGCATCTTACTGGCTAGCTGGCATGTTAGCGTTCATTGAAGTATTTTGAGTATAAACATGTCAGCGTTACAGAGTATATCTAATACAGGTTGTTATCATTTTTTCCCCAGTTTGCTGGGAGTACATGAATGCAGTATCATCAGATCTGATTGGAGGATTCAGACCACCTGGACTCTGTTTGGCTGCTAATGGATTTCATTCATTGGCTGCTCTGATAAACTTTAACCTCTGAGGAAATATTAGAAGTCAGCTGATTTCACAGCAGGGCTTCCTGTTTCTGCTTGTTGGTTATTTTATGAACTTGATAGATTTTAAAAGGTTAATAAATTAAATCAGCTGATAGAATCTTTTTCTTTTTACTTGCATCAAACCAAAGTTTCTTCACACCTGACTGGTCGACAGAAACTCATTAGTTCCCAGTTCCAAATATGCAGTCCCTGTCTGCTCCTCAGTCTTACAGATAAGACAGGAAATCAGACCAACTTCAGGTCCACGTGAGTCCCAGTTCTCCAGACAACATGACCTGCTCCAGGTCTTGGTCTTCCTCTCGCTCCTGCAGTCTCTGCTCCTCCAGCAGGGACACCAGAGAGTCTCTCTGCTCCACCACCTCCAGCATCTCCTCCAGAATCAGCCGCTCCTCAGTCAGTTGCTCCTCATCCTTCAGGTGGTCTGCGCGCACACACACACACACACACACACACCACACACACACACACACACACACACACGTACGTGATGGTTACACACAGAAACACACAGGTGAGCAGGTGAGCTCTGATCATGTGTGTGTTACCGTCCACAGCCATCCTCTCTCTGAGCTCCTGCTGCAGGCGACTCTGCCTGTCCTCCAGCTCCAGCTCCCGAGCACTGAAACACAGAACCAGCACCATCACACCTTAGGAACCTGCTACTCCTGGGTCAGAGGTCAAAGGTCACATACTCACAAGATCATGAGCTCAGCCTCATATCGAACCAGAGTGTTCTTCTGATGGACCAGCTGAAACCACTGCTGCATCAGAGTTAGATTATCCAGCTTCCCCAGCCCTGCACAGAAAACCAGGATCAGTACTGTAGCACACCTGGTGTACAGGTACTCTACGGGTAAGAGAACAGGTGCACTGACCTCCCAGGTGAAGCTCCATGTCTGCACTTTGACTGGATTCTCCCCAGTAATCTAACACAAACACAAGCAGAGGTGGATTCGGGTAGAAGGACACCTGAGTTCAAGTAGAACAAAGTAGGTTCAGGTGTTCCTTTGGCCTGTACATTCAGTACCTGCTTCTCCTCGTAGAGCCTTCTCCACCATCACTCCTTTCTCCTCCAGCTGTCTCTGTTTCTCCTCCACCTGTTGCAGCTGCCTCTGGATCATCTGAGATACACAGAACACAACATCAGGTAACTTCACTTGAACTCAGGTAACTTCATCTGGTCCTGATCCTGGACTGTCTCTGAGCTCAAGTAACCTCACCTGAGCCTTGTGGAGTCTTTTCAGCTCTTCCTGTTTGGCCTGTCTCCTCGCGGCTCTCTGGACCCGTCGGGTGATTCTGGCATCCAGGTCTTCGTCTCCACCCTCAATCTCCCTCTGAAACATGGTCTCCTTCACGCTCAGACTGGACGCCTCATTCGGCTGGGCCAGGACCCCCACCACCTCTGTGGGGCAGGAGGACTGTCCATCAGAGTCCTGGACTTGGACTTGGTCCTTCAGGGGGTGTCTCTGAAATGACAGCACTTAGACATCAGGACAGGAAGTGAAACTGCTGTCCTGATGTCACAACCATCAGAGGATCGGGTGTGTGTACCTTGATGGCGTACGATCGTTTGAAAGCCAAAGCATGAGGAACGTATGCCGGCTATGCACGTGAAGAAGAAACATGGAGGACATAAAACAGTCAAATTGATGGATGAGACATGGATCTACTCTGAACTTACAGGTTTGAGAATTCATGCCCAGGTCAGTCTCAGGTCAGTGTCAGGTCAGTCGAGTTTAAAGTCAGTCTGGTCATTGTGTGTCAGGTGATACCTCCCGGTTCTCCTCCTCCTCAATGGCAACCCTCTGAATTTCATTGGTGAGGTCGAGCAACTCCAAACGAAGCTGCAGAAGAAGAATAGTTCAGGTGAGACAACCAGTTTAGATCCAGAACTGAGAGTCAGATCCCTAACCCTGTTCTTCGGTGAGTCTGGGTAAGAGCTACTTAGATTGGCCGGTGTGACGCTTAGCTCTGATTGGACGGTCTGATGCTTACATTGTTTTGGGGCTTCAATGAACATCTCTGCAGCACAGTGGCTGAGTCCAGGTCAGACACCTCCGCTCTCACATCTGGATATAGGAGGTACAGTTATTACATGAGTGACATCACAGTGACATCACAGTGACTGAAGGTATTGTTTTTACCATCACCTGTAAATGTCCGACTCCATGTTTCTTTCTTCACCCTCTCTGCAGGTAATGTCCTGCCCCCCTTCTTTTTCTGCTCCTTCTTATTTCCAGAAAACACTAAACACTTTAACAGGGTTCTGGCTCTGCCCCCTCCACCCTCCATTTGCGTGGGGGGAGGAGCCTCTCTTAGCTTTTTAAGTGGGAGTGCCCCGCCCCCAGGCTGCAGGGGTGGGAAGAGGAGTCGAGGGGGGAGGCTGTGAGCTCCTCGCTGTCTCCTCCTCCTGGCCTTCTCCTCCTCCTCCTCCTCCTCCTCCTGTTTTTCCTGCAGGAGGAGGGGCCTCTTCTGCGGCAGTTCAGGGGTGATATTGTCAAATGAGTCCCGCCCACCAGCAGGTATCTCCATGATTACAGCAGGTGTGAGTGGTGCTCGGGCTCTGTCCTCACTGTGGGAGGAGTCAGGTGTGGTGATGAAGGAGGCTGTGGAGGGGGTGATGGCATCAATAGGGGACGGAGTCACAGATGAGAGCACGGAAGAGGTGGAGTCAAGGTGAACAGGTGTGTCAGAGCTATGAGGAGGAAGCTCCACCTCTGGAGGGAGGAGATAGTGGATCAATAAAGTAAATACACACTTCGTCTTTCATGTTTTCATATTAATATTTATTAATGTGAATATGAATAAATATTAACTTTAATGTGAATGAATCTGAGGCTGCGTGAGTAAAGATTAAAATGACGAGTGTTTAAAAGCAGCAGATGAGCTCACAGCTGCTTCAAACTGAGACTTTAAGTATTTTATTTTCAAACTAAGTCTCAAACTAATTAATCAGGTCGTTTTTTAAGCAGAACTTCCTGATATCATCCTGTGTTGATCGAGCTGATATCGAGCTCGGAGGTTCTTTTATTCTGCTGCTGAACGTCATCACAGACTTAAAAGCAGTCCCCCCCCCGAAACAGCTGCAGACTCATATGGTGGTTATTCTAAAATCGCAGTTTTAAGAATGGAGTTTGTTTAGTGGGTACAGGTAGGCGCTACCTGTCTCCTCCTCTAACAGGAGCCACAGGCCTGAGCGGCGCTCCATCTCCCAGGGGTCGTACTCCCCTTCTACCAGCAGGGGGAGACACAGCAACTCATCACAAACTTAGGACTCACTTTACACCGACAGACTCACAAAGACTTTAACTCACCGTCGCTGGACTCCACCTCACTGCCCCCCTCCTCCTCCTCCTGGTCCTCCACTCTCAGGTAAAGCTGCAGAGTTTCTCTTGATGAAGTTCTTGTTTCCCCCAAGGTTACACAGCCTCCACCCTCTGCCTCATCCTCCTCCTCCACCTCAGACTCTGAACTGAAAACAGGAAACACAGAAACGGGAGGGATGGAAGACCAACACTGCCAAACAAACAAACAAACACACACTGACAGAAGAGAAATTATTAAAGAATTGATCTATACCTTCAGTTTTAGATTTGAATTTAAAAAAAAAAAAGTAAAATGTTTAATTCAAAAGTAAAAATAGAAAAAATAGATTAAAAATAATTTACAAAAATACTTTTGAAGATTAGATTAAACTTTAATTTCCCAGAAAAGGATTAATAAAGAGTTACAGAACACCCATCCAAAGACAATACACACAATCAACAAGAGATAGGTGACTGTGGCTGTGCTGCCCTCTAGAGGCGCTGCCTTAAAAGATGGAACTCAATAGCGAACACATAGGGATGGGGATGGATGAGGAGGAAAAAAAAATCATCTCATACTTTGTATACATACACATACACAGTATAAGGTTACAAAAACCTCTGCAATAGCGTGCTAAGGTAAGGCAAGGGATGGGGGGTCAGGAAGCCAGGGGTGATGAGTAGGCAGGGTTACTGAGGAGCTGACCCAGCTCTCTCTCGACTAAACAGTCCTGATAGAGATGGAAATGTTCATCGGCACGGTCAGTTCACACAGATCACAACACGGGACAAGCGGGGGGCGTAGAGCATCTGTTTACATAACATCTCCAGGAGATGATTTAGATACACGGCCATCCACCAAGGCCGTCTGGAAGCCAATTCCAAACAATTTTTTTTGGTACAGGCTGTCATAACTGATTGCTGACAGACCTTACAGTTTTTCTGGTTACCTCTCGGGCGAAAAATCCAATCATCCGAATTTTTCGTTCTACTCTGCCGCACAGACACTCAAATACTCCTCCAGATCTAATCCATTTTGATTCAGCTCTACTGAGTCTGACTGAGTTTGTACAGCTCTGCATCCCTCACAGGCAGCCTTACTAAGGCCCGAACGGCTGCCCAGGATAAACCAGGTATCCCCAAGTCCAATCAGGAGAAATCCTGGTATCAATATCTGCCACGCCCATAATTGACAGTACAGCCAGGCACGTTATCTTCCATCCTCCACGGGAATCCATAATGTAGCCAGCTGGGTATGTCAGTCGGAGCAGAAGAAAGAGAGTTCCCCTTCTCCCAATCTCCTCATGATGAGAACGTGATCATCAATAGTGCTGAGAGACCAGCTGACCAGATCCATAATTTAATTTCCAGTTCGGGGATGTGTGAAGAGATGCTCTAAGCAGCAGCAGGGTAGATAACAAGAGGGGGGGGTAGAGAGGAAAGAAAGCGTCCGTCTCCACCGAGGGCAGGAAGAAGAGAGTTAAAAAATGTAACATGGAACGAATACGCTATTTTAATGTAAAGTTTGTTTTTATAATAAACGAAAATCTGTGTGGCATCCAGGATTTTTTTTAATCCAAGACGTACTCACTGAGGCCTCATATGGAGATGTGATTTCAAACATTCAAAGGTGATCTGCATAGAAACGAGATGCTCTCAAATACTTTGAGGCAGCAAAGAAAACCAAGAACAGGACCCCAAACAGACCCCAGTGGAGCACCACATCACAACTGCTGATGTGGAGGAGCGTTTGCTAACATTGAGTTTAAAATAAGGACTTCACGGTGCTGGGGGGCTGTGACTGCTGCTTTGTGGCATCTGTGGGTTTGCCTTGGCTGCTGGTGGTGGGGGGGGGACCTGGGCAGGTGTTTTGTGGTTTTGGGGTGTGGGGCCTGGGGTGCTGGGGTGCTTGGTGCCTGGGGTCTTGCCCTTTGGCCGTGGGGCACCCTGCTGGGGTCGTCCTCCTCCTCCTCTCAGGTTGGGCATAACGGAGCATGCAGACAATAATTTTGCCTGCTTAAGCTGCTGGACAGGACAGGTTAAACAAACCAAAAAAAGATTTCCACCAGTTTAAAGTCAAATGCAGTGTTCAACACTCAGTGACTAACTCGTAGAACCACCCGAATCAGCAGGAAGTAGAACCTTGTTTTTTATTTTCAAGAGCAGACTCAGTACAAAAGGCACCTCAACCTCAGGACTGAAAGGCCTGCTCTGCTCTAAAAAGTACAAATGTTGAGAAAAAAAAATGATTTTTTTTTCTAGAACTTGAGCAGAAAATGGTAGTTTGGACAGGGGCTGATGGTTTCTCAGGAGACTCTCATCCAGAATCTTCTTTGGAATGGCTGGACTACTGCATGCTTAAAACAAGAACTGCATTTATAACAGTCAGAACGTCAAAGCCTGCTATATCAAAAGTTTCTTTCATAAAGCAAGACAGAAGAAGTTCAGCTGCAGAGGTAAAACATTTCATGTGAGAAACTGGGGAAGGAAATGGGTTCAAAGTCCTCGAAGGTGGCAGAAACTGGCTGTTAGAGGACCGCTTGGAGCCACTTTCACAGGCTGAGCTGCAGGATAATCCACAGTTATCTCCTCTGAAATCTGAACTGTGTGTGCTGGAGACCTGGAACAAAACTCTGGAAGCTAAAATCCTTGAACAGGAGGTCAAGAGTGAAGCACCCGAGGCTGGTAAAGCTGGTGAAGGCTGATGCATTATTAAGTTTTCAGCGCCAAGGTGATTTCTATTTTTGATGCTTCCTGAGGTTTCACTGACCTTCGGGACCCGGCCTTGCTGTCCTTGCTCAGGTTGAAGAGGTTCAGGACCTCCTCGGAAACCTCTTCCGGCTCCTCCTGCAGCTCCACCTCTGAGCTCCGGTGGCAGATTTCCAGCTCTATCCTCTCCGGCGTCGCTGTCATCATGGAAGCAGCTGCCAACACACCAACGCAGCCGCACACACACACAGACACACACAGACACACAGACACACTAAAGCCCACATTGATTCCCGTTTAAGGAGCGCGCTCAGTGTGAACACGTATGACACTGAAAGCATACACACAGGTGGCGTGTACTCACCTGAGGATCGCCGGCGGCCTGCTGAGATCAGAGAGTCAGAGAGAGACGGCCCTGAGCTCTGAGACACCTTGAAAGAAAAAAAACAAACATGGTTTTATTTAAATTTCCTTTAAAATAAATTTTAAAATTTTATTTTTTTTAAAAATCTTGATTTTAAAGTCACAAGCAGTGTCATGGCGTGTGCTCATGGGTGTGTAGGGATAGGAGAGGGTTGGGATGGGCTAATCCTCCTTCCTTGGGCAGAGCCTGGTTCTTGGTAGCCGGTGGTCACACCTGGATCTCGTCAGCTTGGCAAGGATTGGGTACTTAAGGATCAGAAGAGTCCTCTACCTGAAGGTAGAGGACTCTTCTGCTACCTTCTTGTGGGAGTCTATGGTGTTTTTGGAGTTCCATGTTCAGTTTTATCTTTGCTGTTTTTCTTTGTGCTGCAACCACCTTTCATGTTTTTCTCCATCTCAGGATTTGGATTATTTCACCCGCTTGGTACCACCTGCTTGCCCTCTCTCACCTCCTCCGGAGCTACAGATTTCATCAGCACACGGACTTGTTAAAGTCCCCTGGATTGGAAGCCAACGTAACATTAAGTAAGGTCTCCTGTGTCTTCCCCCACTATCAGTTATTCCCTGGCTCTTGATTCTCCCATTTATTCAAACTCTCCCTCTTCTCAGGATTCTCACGGGACAGCTTATGCAAGTGTCTCTTGGGTTCATGGAAGACCGGCCCTGTAAACCACGTGACCCTGTCAAACGGATTTTGTTCAGCTCCTTTCCAGTTATTGTTTGCTTGTGCTTTGTTAAAATAAACATTTGTGTGGCTCATGACGTGTAATGGAGATTTTTTTTTTTTGGAGCTCAGTGTTTTCTTTCATCTTATATTTAAACATTAATATCCTGTAATTTTAGATATCATTTTATAATTCAACTTTAAACTCAAAGTTTTGAGTAAAAAAACTGAAACACTATTTCAACAAGTTAAAATTAAAATGCCATGCTTTTACTTTGAAAGTCACAAACAGGACAAAAAAAAAATGTTTTTAGAGTAATTTAACCGTTTTTTAAAATCTAGAACACAACAGACAAAAATGCAATTTTGTAATGTTCATGAAGTTTTTCCTTTTCATTTCGGGCCACAGTGGCTTTTATCCACAGTAGAGAGACGCCACCTGGTGTTATATATATATATATATTTAATATTTTTTTTAACCTTTATTGTGTAAAAATACATTAAAAATTATTTTTTCACTGATTTTGTTTTACTTTGAAATCTGAAAATGAACAAAACACTTCAATTTAAAACACCTGAACTGATCACTGTTTCACAGGTAGGTAGCTGTTCCTGTCAAAACTCCACCCGAGGTCCACTCTCACACCACCACCACCCTGACCTCCTTGAAAAAACACCTCCAGGAGGTTTGACTAAATGAATCTAGCATTCCCACACCTGCAGGACAGGTGTGTACAAGTAGCTTCAAAAAAGTGTTTCTTACGATTGATGTTCGATGTGATGCAGTTCTGTCAGATGGCGCCGGCCTCTTCCTCACAGTTGGAGCGCCCAGGTGACACTCAGAGTGCTGCAGACAGTAAAACCTCCCTGAGACACAGAGGATGACAGACACAATGTCAGGACAGGTGTCAGACAGGTGTTACAGACAGCTCCTGAGGACAGATGTTCTTCCAGCCTTCGTCTCTGAACACTTCCTAAAATTCATCATGTTTTTATAGTGACCTCCACACTGACTCCCGCCTTGACTTCAAACTGGGGTCATGTGACTGCCGCGCTCTGATTGGCTGCTGAGCTGCCAGCTGCTAGTTCATCTGCCAGACCCACAATAGACACTTTGTGTGGTTAAAATGTGTTGTGGAGACGTGTGGCGGTGAGGCTCGGGGCTGCCACGGCACACTGAACCGAGCTCGCCAGTCACGTGACAGCATCACCTGACTGGCTCAGATTACTGTGGTGACGGGTGTGAAATCAGAGCGAGTCTACAGGGCAGCTTGTGTGCTGCTGGGTTCACTGTTTGTGCTTCCTCGGCTGCCCTCTGTGCAGGTTTTACAGATGATTCTTTATTGATAAACCATCATCACTGCCTGCAGCCGCACAGCTCTGCAGTGATGGAGAAGGCATCATATTTTTATCCATCAACAACAAAAAGAAGTAAAGAAGTAGAGGCATTTGCTGCTTCATCAGTTATGAAGTCTCATTCTGAGTCCAGAACCAGGCCCACGGGTCAGTCATAGGAAGTCTGACCCACAGCAGAGGGTCCAGGTTTCTTTACTGGAGTTTATCTCTGACCATCAGCTCACTGCCTGGAACAGATGGGCATTTATTAGCCGTTTGATTATTCTAACAATTTACAGATTAATTTTTTCTCTGCACCGTTTCCAGCTCACAGTCATGTGACAGTCAGCTGTTGACCTCCTGTATTGTCTTTGGACTGAGTCTGAGGTAAAGGTAGAGGACCATATGGAAAAATATCCTCCAGGATTTATGAGGTTCAGCAGGAAGAAAATGGACCAAACTTCAGCCACGAGAACGTCTGAGATGATCCATCTACAGCAGGAGGTGGATTGATCTGCCGCTGTGTGGTTTAATCCTCAGCTTTCCATACTGATCCTTTTTTGAAGCATTCAGATATTTGGCATATGGGACACTGTGAGCTGCAGTTTTTAAAAACCTAAAGATGTGCTGAACAGAGCAGAAAATGACCATTTAATAAAAAAAACAAAGACCTGTAGCATGTTCAAAAGAGCCTCATTTATCGAGGAGATGCTGGGACTGGAAACAGGAAGATGAAAGGTTATGTTTCTCAGGATTCCTCTAAAACCTGCTGTTACATCCAAACTGTAAAAGCAGAACTTTCTCTGGGGACACATATTTGGCCCACAGGCTTGAATCTGTAGTTAGAAGCAAACTGCTGACTGGTGAACAACGCAGCGCTGTTCTCTGCACCAGAACTGTTTGTTTATTAAGCCATCTCTGTTTTTATCCTGAAAGTCCTCAGAGACAGCCTGGAGTCTGTCACAGGTCTGCACTCTTTAAAAGCAAACAGAGCTGGAATGATGCTCAGTACGGCTTTTCTTCTCTGGTTTCTGATTGGACCCGTTTTAATTTCATATAAATTTGCTCAGACTGTTCTTGTTGTTCCTGTCAATAAAGCTTGCAAATAAATCAGAGATGCTGTTTATTTATATGTGGGGTGGACACAGAGAGGCCTTATCCTGCTGCTTGGTCATGAGTCTGAGAACATCTTTATTCAGACTTCATTACAAAATAAAGAATAAAGAATTCAGCTCTGTGGTTTGTGATGTTTTCTTCCAAATGTGAATGTTTTGCTATCAGAAAGCCGTCGATCCACAGATGCTTCCTCTGAAGTCTTTTTGTCATGTTCTCAGCTCAAAGTCAGACGTTCAGAGGGTGTTAACAGCCTGCTGAACTGTGTTTCCTGTGCTGGAGGCTAATTCTGAAGATCAGAGATGTTGATGAGACAGTTCTGGCTGTGAGCTTTCACTCTCACACACTTCTCTTTTTTCCTGCTGAACACCTGTCACAGTCACATCCGGTTATTTACTGAAAAATGTTCACCACTCTCTACAGCACAATCTAAACTCCAACAGCACACACAGGCGGATGGAGGGAGGTGTGCGTGGACTGACCGGTGTGCCGGTCGTGAGGTGTACGACGCCAGTCGGAGGAGACCGCCGCAGGAGGCGCACTGGAAACAGCTTCGATGGAAGAACAAACCCTCAGCGCTGAGACGCTCCATCACATAAACCCTCTGCTTACAGAAGAAACAGATGCCACTGCAGCTGGCAGAGACCTGCAGGGACACAAACACAGGGAAAACTGAAGGGCAGGAAGAGATGGAAGAAGAGAAACAGAAGGAAGGAAGCAAAGAGCAGCTGAAGGAAGCAGAGGAAGAAACACGAGGAAAGGAAACAAGGCTGAAGTAAATGAATGATGGGTTGAAGGAAAGGAAGAAAGGGTGACAGGCTAAAGGAAACCAATAAAAGACCTTTAAGGATGCAAAGAAGTGAAATGAAGGAAATGAAACTACAGACAAAAGAAGTGAGATTTGATGAAATGAAGAACTGAATGAAACGTGCGGAAAGGAAGAGAAATGTCAGCAAACTGAAGATGAACTGAACATCCATCAGGCTGATTTATGGCAACAGCTGCTTCACTTCAGCTGATTGAAATGAAGTCAAAGTGTTGAAGTGAAGCCTTACCACACCACCTTCCTCGTGACTCTGAAGACGACTGGCTATCTGCTCAGCCAGTGAGCTCACTCCACCAGTGTACATCTGAAGACACTGAGACAGGCAGGCAGACAGACAAATTACAGCCACAAACCAGGGGCCTTGTTTCTAAAATAGTGATCCCCCATGTGCAGTTACGCTGTTAACATGATCTGAAAATGGACTCCATATATTCCACTTAACATCCAGGAAAAGCAGGCAGATCTCCGTGAATCCGCCATCATCCTGTGACTCAGCGGCCTACAATCCCAAAGGTCAAGATTAGGGTTAGAGTGGGGTGGAAGTAATATTTGTTTGTTTCATAGATGGAAACGTCTGTGTGTGAAGAAGCCAACACCTCTTGGAGACCTTCAGATTTCTGCTCTGCAGTGATCCACTGCAGAGACTGATGGGAAATGAAGTGCTTCTTTACCAGCATCACGTTCAGTGTTCTGGTGTTGAAGTAGGAAATTTCATAAATGAGTGATGTTATGAAAACTGATCTTTAGCTTTGATCAGATCTTCACTTCTCCAGTATTATTCAGATCTGTTCCTCGTTAGGCCTTTTTGTGTGTTTCTACTCTTCAGAGTGAAACATTGTGGGGAAATTTTATATCAAACCTGGCAGAAACATCAGAGGTATAAGACTGACTCCAGGTTCTCACAGGTGAAGTATCAGCATTTATGGACCTGATGGTCTTTGGTCTGAGACATCTGAGCTGTCCCCATCAGTAACGCTAACTTCAGCTGTTTCAGTGTTGCTGCTTTTTTATTAGAAGCCAGAGCAGATGAAAATAAACCCTGCTTGTGATGGTTGAAAAGACAGCAAGAGAAGGAGGGAAAGTCCAGCTGCACAAATTGCTCAGTCAGCAAACACATCAGAGCTGCAGGCTGATCTGAGAAACAGCTCCTCTGCTCAATAGGAGACCATTCATGAGCCTCAATTTGTTATTGATCACATGAAGCAGACAATCGGTGCAGCTCCCTGCAGGACTCAACGATCCACTGAGGACCTTCAGGCTTATGAGCACGAGTGCAGCTGGAGGACACCAGGTTTTCAGACTTAGACCAGAACAAACCAGAGAACTACAGGAGGGAAGGGTGTATGTCCAGCACACGAACACATTGAGCTACCACAGACACCTGCTCAGGTACCTGCTCAGATGGCTGTTCATCCCCGCCGAGAACAGCCTGAGCCTTGAGCTTCTGTTTGAACCGAAAACTCATCTGCTCCTGCTGAAGAGTTCGTTTTTTCTGTCAGAGACAGCAGACAGTTAGACCGTTGTACAGCCAGGACTCTGCAAAAGCTGTGTGATGATGCAGGAGGCTAGAAGCCACACCTGAACTAATCAGAAACACTCTGTTTCCAGGTGGTGTGGTGTCTGCCACAGAATACATGAAGTGTCTGAATTTAAACTGAAAACTCAGTCTGATTCATGATTAAGTCACCCTGTGTGTGCATCTCAGTGCCTCCTGAGCTATGAGCAGTTTATTACCACGTCAAGTGACCTCTTACCTCAACCAAACTAACATCTGTGTGATGCAGATGGAGCTCTCAGTTCTTAAACAGGAAGAAAAAGGAAAAGCTAGAAGCTCATTAAAGCTGGAAGATCAGTTTTCTGCCATACATCAAATTATTTTAACCATCCCGCCACCTGCGTCCTCTTAAATGTTGCTGATAAAATAAATTTTGGTGATTTTAATTTCTATACAGTGCAAATGTATCTGAAAAAGATCTATCTCCACTGGGTTCTACTGGTGTTTACCGGCCTCCATGATGACCTGTGAACTGGAGCTGCAGCCAGTTGACCATCTGCAGACTCTGAGGCTGGAGGGAGGATGGATTGCTCCCCCTGCTGGTTGACACAGGGGGCAGTCAGCAAGAGTATTTGAATTTATAGGACGTCAATAGTAGATACTAACACACATCATACATTACCTCAGACCTTCGGGATCACAGTTTTATATGATAAATTATATGATTTATATTAAAATCTGTTTTTACATATTCAGGCTGGTGTCAATCATGACCACCTGACCATCAGGAAATCAATATGATTGATCAGAAATCAGTGTGCTCTCACCAGTCGACGTAAAGCTGCAGAAGCACCAGAAGAAGAAGTCCTGTAGGTAGAGGAGCTTTCGTCCAGTTTTGCCTGCAGCTGATTGGCCATCAGACGAACTCTGGACCGGCTGGCTCCACCCACAAACTCCTCCTCAAAGGACTGGCTGACATCACCATTCAGGTCACATGACTGAAAACCAAACATCAACTTCTGAGTGAAGATCAGAGGTCGTCCTGCAGAGACCTTCAGAACCAGACTGAAACCTGAAACTAGACTCGCAGTGCTGGTGTTAGTTCTGTCTCAGTGCTTTTTGAGAACAAGCCCACACCTCAGCAGGTCTGAGAACAGGAAAGGAACGCAGGGTTACTAGGAAAATCAGACTCCTCCCACTGACACCGACATCAGTGGTTTCAGCTTTGGTCCTGGCAGCTGACACTGTGCTGGTGTCAGCTTTGTGGCATCCTCTTCCTTCCTATTGGACACCAGCACCGCCTTAGTGATGTCACAAGTGGGTTGCTTGCTTGAAAAAAAAGGGAGTCTACACAAATATATATAGCATCAGCTGGTTTATTTACAAAAGATGAAAGCAGGAACTTCAGTAAATCAGTGGTGTGGTGTGTGATTGGATAAATGAGCAAAGATTCTGGCATCAGCCCAGCCTGTCCTGTGGAGAAGTCTCCACTCCTCTACAGGACAGGAGAGAGGAAAAGAGGCCAAGCCAGCTCCTTATATACTCTAAGTCGTGATCAGCCCTTGATGAGAGCCGGCTGATGGAGCTTCCTGATGGAGAACCTTCAATGGCTAAAGAGGGTCATCGCAGTGAAAGAGAAGCTTTTGTCTTCAGTGATGACTCATATTCTTAATTTGAGTCTTCATCTTTGATTCAGTTGTGAGTCCTGATTAAAGAAAAGTCATCATCTGATCCACAATCCTGAAGTGGATAGGCATAAGATGGATGGATGGATGGATGGATCTGAATAAAGGTTACAGTATTCTGTCCTTCAGTGTTTGTGTCTTCCAGTCTGGTTCTGGTTGAAAATCCAGACTCTGGAGGGTATGAACATTTTAGTATCAGCTCATTTTGAAGTAAACATTGACACTGACCTCCTGCAGCTCTTGACTAGTCTTCCTCTTTTTACCCAGAGCGTCCCCATGCTCCTGCAGAAACTGCATATATTACCATCTTAAATCTTGCACAGATGACTGCAGGTATGAGGAGGTGGAGCTACACATACCTTTGGGTTTCTCTTCCTGGACACACTGGTTCCCAGTCGGCTGAGGAGTGAGGCGGGTGCAATGAGAGCTGATCTCAGGTCAGCGCTCTGACTCAGGTAGCCTGAAACAAACAGTAGCTGTGTTAAAGTTAGGGTTAGACCTGGAAAAACTTTTAGCTTTTCATTTTTGCTGCTTTTATTATAAATCAGTAGGGTTTGGGTTAGTTTGGAGTATTCTGTCAAGATTTTTCTTGTTTTCAATAGTTTCACTTGAGTCACTTTTAATGAGCAGATTTTTGAGTTGTGTGAGTGAGAAATACATCAGTCAGTCCACGATTTTGGATTACCACATCTTTCCTCTTAGTCATTTTCCTGTAAAAAGGCTGATTGGGAGCAGGTTGTGGCCTCACCTGCAGGGGGCGGCGAGTCTTTGAGCAGTTGATAGAACTGACTCAGGTACATGACCATGGACAGAGAGTCTGGTTCTTCCACAGATGACATTTCCTCCACCGTCATCAACGGGGAAATCCCAAACTCTCGTTCAGCCACATCAAAGCCGAGTCGAGTGTTTTCTTCCACTGACAACTCGTCCAGTGAGTCAAAGTCTCTGAGGGGGGACAGGAAGTCAGCTCAGACCGTGGAAAAGTCACCATCTCTCACCTTTAAAGGAACACTGCAACATTAGGCAGAAACAAATCTGAAAAATCTCAACCTGCTGAGCCCGTGATGTTTAAACCAGAAAACATCATGAAGGACAGCAGCACTGATCATATGGCTCAAGTTCTACTCTGAGGACACTGCTGCAGTTCGCCCCCCACTTTCCTTTCTACTCTTTACATCTACACAATCCAATAAAGGAAAAAGGCCTTTGAGGACTTTAAATTCTCCTTTTTTGATGGATAAATGTATGTTAATGAAGCACTTACTGACTACAAAAAGTTGGTGTAATTGTTTTTTCCTCCGGAAGGTTTTTCAATGATAATGAATTAAGTTCTCTCACAGAATGAGACAGAAAGCAGTTTTTGACAGGAAGTGGATCTCTTTAGACACATCTGAAGAGACCCCTTGGACTCCAAGAAGGTCTGAGGAAACTTTTTCAAAAGTCATGTGTCTAGAAACATAATCATGAGGACACAAACTGATGGAAACTAATTACATCAGATCAGGTCGGTATCTGTGGATAAGGGCACACAGAGCCAGGCCACTCCTCCAGGAAGAAGTCAGGTCATTGACATTAACGCTGCGGTAACCACGAGTCTGTTCCTGACACCAAGTCAGCAGCTGATTGGACCGTGAGAAGGACTCTGAAAGAGAGAGAGACCAATCAGATGAAAACTTCAGAGCATTTTTAAAGGTGGAGGATGTGTTTGTATCAGCTGCTGGAGGTCCTGCTCCTCCTTTCTTAGGAGACTCTGTCAGATCTTCTAATAATGCATTGAAATGTGGTATGAAGCTCCTCAAGGACGAGCTCAGGGTGTTTTTCTTTTTTTCACAATTTTTCCACCTCAGCACCACCCTCACATTAAATAATTATTCTAAATACAAAACAAAACGTGAATAAACCTGAACACTAAGCAAAAGAATCATTGTGAAAAATGTTCATTATATTATTTCATATGCTGGAAAATTGTCCTGAAAATACTTTTAGACTGATTTTTAGACTCCTCTGACACACTCATGCTGTTGTTCTGCTTTTGATCCAATAAACTGTTACTAGGTTTCCACCGCCGAGGTGCTGGTGTCGGTTTCAATTAACCGGTGAATCACTTTAGAACGAACCTGCGTTTCCACCGCGCTTTGCGGGTCCTCGTCTGGACACGGAAGCCGAAGGGCACACACGTGGGAGAACACGCTCCCCTTTCTTGTGCTGTGAACACATTTTACGGTCCAAACAAAACTACTGCAGCATCTGTGTGCAGCACAGAGGGAAACACAGACAGCGATTAGAGCAAGTTCGGCCTTAGAGCCCAACCTAATTCACGGCCATGAAAATCGCCTTGCATTTCTCATGTAATGAAATAGCGGTAGAAAACTTTACGTTGAGACGGCAGAGTCACGTCCTTCTGCCCCCTGCGTCATGCGTTCTTGGTTCGAGACCAGCTAGCTTGCGGGGCCCGAGTTGAACCCATTTTTCGGCTGAGTACTGAGTGCGTTCGCGGAGGAACAAAGAACGCCGAACGGTTCGCGCCGGCACCCGGTCAGTGGAAAAAGGGCCTGTGTTTAAGCAGATACAACACTGCCACCCTCAGGTTGGACTGTGAACTATAACACCTTGCTTTTAAAGTTCATTCATTAGACTGTTGTTAAAAAATGTCTTCAGAGTAAAGTACCTTGTCTGAGGCATCTGGGGGAAGGCAGCCGTATGATGTTACTGCAGTCTGTGTTTAGCTCGACCTCTTCTCCTGTATCCACCAGGTATCTCACCTGAAGACAAAAATCATCTGTTCATACAGGAGCAGCTGAAAGCTCTTACTTGTGCATTGATTCAGCTTTAAATTCGTCAGTCCAGCCAAACACAATCAACAGAGACAACCTTTCCATCTTTGCACTCAGTGTTTACCTGGGCAGGTGTGATGGTCAAAGAGCTGGTGTTCAGGTACCTTGTTGCTGGATCTACAGAGTACAGAGTGATGTTCTTCTGCATGTTCTCTGGAGTCATTTGAGGGAGGAGACGGTACAAACTCTCTCTGCAGGAAAGACACAGAGACATAATGTGGCCAGGTGTGAGAGAACAGCAGGTATGTCCTGTCCAGGTGTGTCTTCACCTCTCAGCCAAGACATCTAGAGGAGCTGCACCCTGAGCCCAACTTCGTATCATCCAAGCTGAATCCAGAGCTGCCAGAAACCCGCGAGCGATTCCTGTCCCCATTGGCCAGAAGGGCTGCAGACAGACAGGGCAACAGGGTATTTAATTAATGCAGGAGCACCTCCAGCAAGCTGTTTACCTCCACCTGTCTCACCTGAGTCAGGCTGTTCACCTCCAGCACCCTGTTTACCTCCCCCTCTCTCACCTACAGCATGCGGCTTACCTACGCCGTCCAACCTCCAGCAGCCTGTTTACCTCCACCTGTCTCACCTCCAGCAGCCTGTTCACCTCCACCTGCCTCACCTCCAGCAACCTATTTGCCTCCCTTGCCTCACCTCCAGCAGGAGGTTTACCTCCACCTGCCTCACCTCCAGCAGGAGGTTTACCTCCACCTGCCTCACCTCCAGCAGGAGGTTTACCTCCACCTGCCTCACCTCCAGCAAGCGGTTTACCTCCACCTGCCTCACCTCCAGCAAGCGGTTTACCTCCACCTGCCTCACCTCCAGCAAGCTGTCTCCGACCAGTGTGACCAGCAGCTGGTGTCCATGGCGTTGGCAAACCATAGCAGCATTCTCTGATGCGTACATGCAGGTGAAGTCAAACATGGCGACATCTGGCTGGCCATAGTGATTCATGGCAAAGTCCAGAGATGGCAGCTGGCGATTGGTGGAGAAGTCTGCGGCCTCGCGGGCGTATGCCTGCAATGCATTCTGGTCCACGTTCTCTCTCGAGAGGAGCAGCTCTGTGTCTGCAAAGTCCTAAAGGAGAAAGAAAAGGCATCTATTATTAATTCAGGTTTTCCTCTAGTTCTAGGTTTGTTAGTCATCAGGAGTTTGACTTCAGGTAAGTTTGTTACCTGCAGAATGACTCCACACCTGTCAGCCACCTTAATGTGATGGAAAGGTTTGTATTTTCCTGTAATCCTGAGTGCTGTGAATACCTTGCCCTGAGACCCTAACCTTAACCCTAGACCTGAGAGGAAAGCTTACCAGGTCTGTGGTAAGCTGACAGTTCAAAATCAAGTGGCCGTCACAAACACCATGTTCAAGCATCAGGTGCCTCATAAGTGGGCTTGGTACCAGAGCATATTAGGTTTGTTGTTTGTTGTGTCATCAGATGGAAAGGTTACCTTCTTCGGGTCTCTGTAAGGCTTCCAGACATACCTGGTAAAGCAGAACAGGTGGAAAAGGTGAACTAGGAAGTCTGGGAGAAGCCCCTGTCAATGAGGGCTTTAACTCCCACATCCAGAGGAACTTCTCATGCATCCTGAGGAAGGTAAGTGGGCATGGAGTGTGAGTGAGCCATGTTCAGAAACCTCCATTGCAGAGCTGGATGGTGGCCTTTCAGACTTGGTTGACCCTTGGGTCTCCCATAAAAGCAGACAGGTACCAGAAGGCCAAAAGGAACTGTGATGGAGAAGCACTGTTGGGTGGCCTTGAGGAAGTGCTGCTAACTTTCCCTTGACTTAGTAAAGGAAAGCCATGCTTGGCTCAGGCTGTGTTCAGTTATGGAAAACTGCTGACCTGGCTGGGAATATTGTTGGATGAATGAAAGAAGACTTTGAGGAATTCCTGAGTCTGTTAAACTGGAAAGGCTGCTGGGATGGTTGAGATGCTCACTGGCAGCAAGATGCCAGTTTTGGATGAGATTGGCCCTGAGCTGGTAAAGCCTTTCAATGGGATGGATGGATGATAACTCCAGGTGCGTGTGTTACCTGCAGAATAACTCCTTTTTCCAACAGACTCTGTTTCTTTGCTGTCATCACAAAATAGTGTGTGTCATCTTTGTAGTACACAATATTCTCCAGGTCGATCCCTAAAACAGGCAGAGACAGGTGAACGTTAAACACACACCTGGAGTTTCTGACTGAGGTGAGACATTTTTGAGAACAGACCAGTTTCCTGGCGTAGCTCCTGGAAAAATCTTTGGTTAAAGATGAACGCCACACCGCTGATCTCCTCCACTTTGGCTTCAGCTGTGGTGTTTCTGTTCTTGAAGTTTGCCGTGATGGCGATGGCGAGCTTCCCCCTAAACTCTTTACGCCTGAAACCTGGGCACACACAAAGGAAGCCACAGTCAGTTACACACTGTTCAAATTTTAGAAAGGGGGAAGTTAAAAGCACATAATATTTCCAGCAAAGGGTCATAACAGTCTGAAACGTTATTTTGATGCTGTTTCTGACTCAGATTTACACAAAGTGGGTAAAACCTCCATCAGACTCAGCTGACACTGAGTAAAATGTTTACAGTGAATACTAATTTAAAAGTATAACTTTTTGGGCTTTGGGGTCTGGAGTTTCATAAAGCTAGGTTGGACGTGGACTGAGATGTCTGAGGCCTAAACTGGAATTTTCTGGTCTAAAAACTATCAGATCAGATTTGGACAAAGCTAAATGCTAACATACTGTTAGCATGTTTGGTAGGACTCAGACACTCAAATCCCTAGCAGGACTGAAGGTGTTGTACCTGGCAGTGTGTTCCTGCGTCCGTCTGCTCCGATTATTACGTCAAACTCCAGCTGACTCACAGGGTGAGACTTTGGACTCACCTCCATCCGCCAGCCCACCTCTGCACCAGTACACAGATAAACAGAAAGGTAGTGAATCTGCTTTCAGGACTGAGAGTTAAATCTACAGATACTATCTGACATAATTTCTTTCATTCCTAATGACTCTTCAGCTCAGTTTGTTACCTTGATGCTGGCTGATATTCACCTGCTTCCAGCATGTCTCTCGTTCATCTGAGTCTCATTCTGTTCTTTCTAATTAACATCTCAGCTCCTTCCAAGAGTTACGCTTCTTATTCCTGAAACACCAGTGATGTTTTTCAAGACTTTGACTTCAGGCCTTACACCCAAACTGTA
Organism: Pterophyllum scalare; assembly: GCA_024447675.2. Taxonomy (NCBI): domain Eukaryota; kingdom Metazoa; phylum Chordata; class Actinopteri; order Cichliformes; family Cichlidae; genus Pterophyllum; species Pterophyllum scalare. The sequence continues at coordinate 4,583 of JAMQGT020007463.1, read as the reverse complement.
ACATCACTCAGTGGTATCTCTGACAGGTGTATTGACCACCTGCACCTTGGATGACATTTGAACTGCTTTCACATATTTAAACTGTAATTTTAAGCTGTGAACACACTTCAGTTTCCTTTAAAAAATAAATACAGGCTCACAGAGAGCAGCTTCTTTGGTAAACAGACTTGTTCTTATAAAGCATTTTTAAAGCACGTCTCATTCACACAGTCATACAAGCACTTTTTTCTATGTCTAAGTCCAGTCACACTCTGAACACATCAGGAGCAACTCAGGCTTCAGCATCTTGCCCAAGGATACTTTGGCATGCAGACAGGAGCAGTTAAGGATGGAACCACCGACCTTCTGATTAATAGACAACCTGCTCTGCCTTCTGAGCCACAGCCTCCCCAAATTGTGAAAAATCTGAGGCCGTACTGTGTCTGTGCTGGTCCTCCGGCGGCTCCACCAGCTTTTTAAACTCCACATTGACGTGAACTTCAACCCCTAGCAGTAAGGCGACCTTCAGCAGGACAAGCTGCAGCTGGCGAATACCTGCAGACAGGAAACAGGACTGGACAATTCAGCTGCTCTGATTCAGCTGCTCTGATCTGCCAGAAGAAGCAGATCACAGACTTACTGATGTGGTCGATGGAGCCAGCACAGAACTTTCCATAGAACTTTTTGGCGCCAAGGCCGCGCAGGTCATGGATGGTGAAGGGCCATAAGTGGAGAACATTGTTCCTGGAGAAAGAATCCCTCTTCTCCAGCAGCACCACGCGAGCTCCCATGAAGCTCAGCTCCACAGCTGTCCGCAAACCGCAAGGCCCCGCCCCGATGATCACACACTGGCCAGTAAGAGAAGAGAAAGCAGACAACCAATCAGAGACACTCTTCCCTTCTTTCTAAACCTTCCTTTAACCACCTCAGAATCTGGTGTAAAACACACAAAAGCCTTGTATCAACAGTTCAAGAAGGTGTGGCAGAGGTTCAACCCTCTGAGAGCTGTTTACAGGTCTGGCTGTGTAAAATGCATCTAAAGGTAAAAGAAGAGCCAAACCGGAAAGGTGTTCCTAATAAAATGCCGGGTGGACATGTATTAGTATGTTTGAACTGAAACTCCTGACGTGGTGTTGAAGAGGATTCTGATCACTTACCGTCATGTCGCTGCAGACTCTGGCCCTCTGGTACTCCTCCTGTGCCGCTCTCCGGTCCAGCTTGGCCCACAGGCCATTTGCCCTCCAGTAGCTGAGGCGGCGTTTGATCGGTTGATACAATGGCCTTTCGGCAGTGCTCGGGTCCAGCTGCAGATGTTCACACAGCTGAGTGAAGGAGCACAGTGCCACCCTGCAGGTTGACGCGGATACAAACTCATCAAACAGCTCCTGAGCTCGGCATTCTGGGTAAGACTCCTCTTCCATGGTGACCCCCCAAGGATGCAGGGCACCATGGGAAGGGTGTCACCTGCTGATGAGCTCCAGCTCACCCGCCAATGTCTGATGAAAGGACACGAAGTGGAATTAAAGACTGACGCCTTCTGTGATCATAAAAGCATTTTATTTGGGGTTTGTGTCACTGCGGTGTTTCTCAGCCCTGATTACAAATACAGTTACAACTCGCCACTTCCCCACATTTAGAATGTAATTCAGAAGTATTTTTTAATACCTAAAATACTTATGGGCTCATGATGACATTTAAAGTGTAGGTACAGGAAAGCAACTGGAAGCTTTAAAGGAAAGCAGAAGTATCACTATTTTTAAATACTAAGTACCTTAGGGTTATTTTAGAGGAAATGACAATATTTTTTAGTACTGAGTAATTTAGAGGTGACAGAATTTTAGTTAATGTTACCATTGGTGTTTATTTATATAGTGCTTTTCACAGACAGGAGTCAGAGTGCTTTACAGAAGAACAAGATTTAAAAAGATTTAACTAGATACAGGAGGACATGAAAACAAGAGCACACATCTCCAGCTCTTCTTTAGAAACTTACTGATATTTCTCAGAAGGAGAAAAACATGATGTTTAACGTGGGTGTCGAAGGACTATCAGTGATAACCGCTATGCTAACATGAACATAGACCCCACGCTGTTCCTGGAGGGCCACATTTTCTGGGGCAGCAACCAGCACCACCATCTAATCGGCCGCAGAAATTATTATAACATCCAGTCCCAGCATTAAGGGAGCCTAGATAACTTATAATGGTTTGAAAGGGAAATAAAGGTGGATATCTTCAGCAGAGAAGTGGTAACCAATTTTAATACAATCCGTCCCAGAGGTGTCACATATAAAGGGACTAACAGGGGCCGAGAACTGAGCTCAGTGGGACACCACAGGACACAGGAAAAGAACACGAAGCCTCCAACAGAGACAGTGAAATGTTATGACCTGAACTGCAGGACTCTACCTGAAGGGTTGTAGCTGAAGGGCTCACCCAGCCACGTAACCTTTAATCAGAATCTGATGGTCAACTGTGTCGAATGCAGAACTGAGGTCGAGTCATGATCAGAATCTCCTGCCATTAAAAGGTCATCTAACACTCTGAGCAGAGCAGTTTGAAGAGTGCATGGTGACCATTATTGTTACCATTAAATGATTTAATTAACACAGTTTTTGTGAACTAGATATCAGCAACAGGACTACATAAGAATTCAAAAAATCTGCATTCATTGTTGTGTGGATTCTATAACAACCTGGGTTTAAGGTAAAGGAGCAGCTGGAACATTTCAATACATAAATATTTTTTTCACTGCAGAAATATCAAACTTGTCAGTTTCATCCTCTGGAGACTGAAAATCACAGAAACTGATTAGGACAGGCAGTCGATCTGATCACTGACAGATTGTTGATCATCAGCTCAGAGGGGGTAAAATGATAATGATGTCACTGTGTTGTAGTCATATGACCAGCCGACAGTGTGTGTTTGTGTGAGTGAGAGCAGAAACAAAGAAGCTCAGAGAGCATGCTCTCTGTACCAAGCACCAGCACACACATTTGTCTCAGGACCCTCAGTAACATGATGCTTTCATAACCTAAAGCGGGTCGTGACCTCTGAGGTCAAAGATGTACAAACAGCAGCAGCAGGTCTTCATGTGGATTTAACACTGAGGAGAGCAAATGATCGATTAGTCCACTGATTATGCTGATTATGTGTTTCAGGCTGATCGCAGAAAGTTAGATTCAATTCGTTTCATTTTTATTTATATGGCACCAAATCATGACAAACTATCACCTCTAGGTGCTCTATATTGTAAGGTAAAGACCCTACAATAATACAAGAAGATCCTACTTCTTCTTTGATTGTTGAGTAAAGATTTATTTAAAGACCTGATTTTAGTCCTCTGAATTTAAGCTGACTTATCAGCTGCAGTTTGAAGCAGGTTCATCAGTACTCAGTGTCTCACACTGTAAATATTTCAAACTGATCTCAGAACAACCTGCACGGCTTCCTTCATCGTCTGGCTGCGATATTATCAAATTATCACATTCTTAATTTCAGGTCTTTTAAACCTGGAAGACAAATTTTCCTGCAGCAGCTCGAATCCAACGCTCAGAAAAACATGTGACAAAAAAACTTCCTGCCTGCAAACAAACACAGAAATCAGTGAAATGTACTCACAGCTCAGAGCTCCCGGCCGCCTGCTGCTCATCTCCAACTGCTGCCACTTACCAGCACACACTAATCCACTTTAATCACACACAGACACACTAACCCTAACCCTCACAGTGTCTGTAACTCATGTTGGTCTCCACAAAGCTGGACTAACACTCACATACACAGTGTGGTGCTGAGGTCAGGGGGTGTGGTCAAATAGGACAAGCCCCACCTCCTCAGTATCAGGGAGTCAGAGACCTGATTCTGATGGTAATCAGCGTTAACGAGCTTAACAGGAGCTGAGCAGCAGCCTCAGATCATCTTCCTCTTCATTGGGGATGAAGAACGGTAGAGACACAGCAATCACTTTAGCATGAAGGCGCTCACTGACATCACAGGTGAGGATATTGCTATTAACAACCACACAGGTGCCTATAGAGAACAGAGGTAGCTCCACACAGACAGGAGGAGACAGAGGAGGTCATGCTCAAGCAGAGACTTATGAGATGATATTTGGTAAAAGATGATCCAGTGAGTGTGGGAGCCTATCAGCTGTCCCGTCTGGTCACTCAGTCTGGGACTTCCTGCTCTCTTCAGGTCCACCTGAAGTCTGTCCTAGATGTGGAAATCACAGATCAGGCTCTGGAGAATGTTTCCAGCTGATAGCCACATGATGAAGAGCCCAGACAGAAGAGGAACTTTTAATGCAGACCCATTTTAAACCTCCACCTTCCTGAGATAAAAAGCTGGACCAGAGAGGCTGCCCAGCTTCATCACACCTGAGGTGACTGTTTTTTGTCCTGAAGGTGGCATTAAAGTGCTTTAAAGAACTTATTATATGAACTGTGGCCTTTTTAGGACATCCAGCCTCACATTCGTGTAAAACACAAAGTTATCTTTTTTATACTATCAAAGCAAAACATCACACACAAACACTTTGGTCCCTAGTTTGAGTTTATTAATGCTTAGAGTTCCTGCTAGATCCTATTGTACTACACTGCTCAAAAA